>BMAO01025064.1:0-40537 GCA_019973975.1 Trichonephila clavata | reverse complement strand
AAATGCCCATTTATGAATTCATACAGACCCTGTCCAGTAGTGTCGTCGACAGATTGAAATCCTAAAAATGTTCTTCAATTTGGGCTTTATTGGTTTCCTCGTTCTTATAAACAAATCGAATTACAACACTCAATGTTCGATATGACTGATATCAGGTGTAGTATCCAGAATTAATGAGTAATATTTTGCCGATTTAATCATATGTAATAAAAGCTTTTTAATTCCTTCTGAAATAATGCTTATAATTTCATTCTGAATTTGATCCCCTAAGTAATGAGCAATGTTCTTTTTTTGAGATGTTTGAATTTTGTGGAGATGTTCAGCGATAATTGGATCAAATTTTGCTATGGTTTTCAACCACTTCGAAAAATTTCCATTATCACTATGAAACAACTCTTTTCGAAGAACCTCTAAATGCAAGCATTGTCGGCTAAATATTGAATTAAATAAATAAGCCGTTCAATAACCGATTGCCAGTAGACCTTCTTTGCATCATAAAGTCTTTGTTGAGCTGCATCAATGGTACATAAATTACGCAAAGACATTTTGAGTTCATTGCATTTTGAACTATGTTTAAGGTGAGATGCACTACTTTCATGTGTTTTCAAAATGTGGGTTCAATGTGCCTAATCATTACACCCATTCTTATTAAGCTGTGAATGCTTCTCACTGAATAGTTTACATGGGAAGAGAGAGCAAAAAACTGCGTTTCGGGAATTTGAATATACTAAGTAGTTTCTAAATACTTTTTTCTCCATTCGGTAATGTTCTATAATAGAACGATTCTGAAAACTTTCTGCCAGAATTATCTCTCGGAAAATGTTTCGTTATCAAGCGGAAGGGCCATTTTCTATTAAATAATCTCTATTTTTATAGAAATTGTATCAGGCCAGGTAGCTGGATCGCTTAACTCAAAATCAGAATCTCGATTTGAGATATGTTATTATCGGGTGAATTTTCTACTTCAACATCTAAGTTTTCTATTGGTACAATCGTGGTTTCTCTTCTTGATCATATTCTGGTAAATTTACATTTCGAAATAAGTTTTCAGTACGAAATTCCAAACCAGATACTGATGTTGAAGGTCCTGGTTCAATTGCTTGACCGTCTAATCCTGTTGTGTTTTTGAGATATTTATTTAGAGATCCCGCCAGTTTCTGATTAGCTTTCTCTCGTTGCAATTTCTTTTTTCTATTTGTGCTCCAGACTTTTTTTCTTTTTTTGAGAACATGTTTCTAAAAATATTTATTGCACTAAATTTAAAAAAATTAATTTACATTTCATTTACAAAATGCATCATATGATTTTCTCTCAATATATTATTTGAAACTCCATTTATGTCATTTGCTACTAAATAAAGATTCAGGTAAAGAAGCTAATTAACTAAAATTTAGAGATAATATTTTTTTAGAAAATTTATTTTTCAGAATTTAGTGTGAAATTGTATCTTTTCCTGCTGATTCAAAATATTTAATTAAATTAAACCAATATTAAAAACAAAGTACTAAAAAGCATTTGTTATAAGCAATTGAAATATTGAAAGCATCTCAAGTACATAAAAATTTAATGAAAAAAGCTATAATTATTAGTATTTTTTATTATTATTTGGAAATTGAAATTGTATACAGAAATAGATAAATCAAATTCTGCCCAATTTAGGGTAAGATTTATCTGGGTTTTTTTAGAGATAAATTAAAAGTTGCTTTTTGAATTATTTTGTTAATTGGAAGACAAAAGTTTTCCTTAATTTGTTTCTTTTATGAAAAAAAATAGACTGGACATTACTAACCGAGGAGATTAAAGTAAAACCTAACTAAATTTATGCTAAGTATTAAAAATGTGTTACTAAAGCGTCATAAAAGCATTTGTTTTTGCTCTCTTATTCTGTGTAACAGGTACTAAATTTTAACTTTTGTCTAATAAATGTTTAAAAAATTAGCATGCATTTTTTAGTTTTTCACACAACACTTCACTACAGATAGTAAAGTAAATGTGTTTTTAAAATAGCAGCGAGCTACCACAGTATACCTACTGTCCAAAACACATTTGAAGTTCAGGAATTTGCAAAAATTCACACATAAGTAAGCAATGGCCCAGATCGAAAAACATGACAAGTTTGAGATCCTCAAATCTATGGTACTGAGGTGTACTGTTTTTTATTTCATAACTCAATACAAATAATCATACTAATTTAATCTGCAGAAAATATATATTGCTACAGGTACTCAGTTACTCTCTTCTATAAACTTGCAAATTTTCTGCCTGTAAATTAATGTTTACATAGAAATTTTTAATAATTTACTGTGAATATTTAAAAAAAAAATTTTCTTATTGCAATTCATTAAAATTCCCTTCAGTTTGATTGTTAGAGGAATATCTAAAATTTTAATTTTAGAATTCTTTGTCTTTTGGTTGAACTGTTTGGCAATGATAGTAGGTTTATGCATAAAAAATTTACAAATTTAATGAAAACTTATTTAGAATATTTTTGATATTTGTATGTTTGAAAAGTTACATTGTATACATACCTTACAAAAGATAGTATCATTTTTTAAGAACTGTTATATTCAACTCTTTTTTTAAAAAAATAATATTGCGCAGATATAATGCTTGACATGGATTTTTTTTCGTAAAAGTTCATGTAAATTACATACTGTTCCATAACGTACATTAACACTTTTGTGTAATTTTTTCACTTTTCTTTATATTGGCTTATATTTAAGATATTAAGATTGTACAATGCTCGAAGAACTGTTGTATATCAGTTGATTTTTTTTCAATGATATTCTACAGCTATGAAAAAGTAAGATATCGTGTACATAAAATAAAAAATTCTCAAAAATGAAAAAAAAAACTTTTTTTTCCCCCTTTTTGTGATCTGAAGTAAATTTCAAATGCTTTACGATATGAGTAGGGTATTCCAGAATAATATATTTCTCAAAAAGTGAGAATAATTTTAACACAAATGTGTGTATTTCCGTAACCAAATGTTCAGTGAATAATCTGGTTACGATAAATTTGAATTTTTAAATCTTTGCATGATAAGACATAAACAGTATTATATTCAGAATATGATGAATTGTGCAAATATAAAACACATCCCAAATGTTGTACAAAAAAGTACATGAAATTTTCAACAAAGAATAGTTCTACAAAATTAAGACAAAAAATTTCATATTAACCAGCCTTTCTATCATTTACACATGTTGTAAGCATTAATTTACAATCAACTTTTGTTTCCTTGTTTATTATGAAAGCAAATCTTTCTGTTTCTGAAAACTAGTTTTTCTGTAGCATCATTTGGATCAAAAAAATATTATTGCATTTATTTTTATTATTTTTTATAAAGAAAAATTCAGAAAATTTATAAAGTAAAATGAATTCTAGACCGGGGATTGGTATACTTTCAAGAAAGAATCACTCAGTGAAACAAGAAATCGAAAGTATCAGACACCTACTTGATATGAGCTTCCGGGAAAAGGCCCCCCATCCCAGCAACAGTCGCGTTAAGACCTTTATGCTCCAATTAATATTTTTTATATTATTTAAATAAAGTTTTACACAATAGGCATTAACATTTAGCATTCCTTCAAAAATGAAGAAATATTGTATATATTATTTATTTATTTTTATTTCTATAGCTCGATGCAAGTGTGATCAGTGTCAAAATATCAATGCTAGGAATTAAACTTTGAAGTTTCGTGAAAAAAACTTCAATACCAGTTCTAACTTAAGTACTACTTTTTGAAATTTCATGTTTACACTAATAATTAAGCTTTATAAAACTGTTCTTGCACAGAAAAGTGTGTTTTTGGCAGATGTATTCAATCAAAGAAAGCAAGTATTGAGGCATATTAATCAACATAAAAGTGCTATAAAAGTACATTGAAATATATATATATATATAAATATAGACGAAAATCTTAAAATTAACTTATATAACACGGAAAATTTACAAAATAAAAATTTTTTTTAATTAGATTTCATTAAGCCGGCCATTATTTTCATTGCCTCCTTTGTAAAGGAAAGCAAATAATAAATGTATGTTCTGATTTTATTTTAATATGATAAAAATGTTTGTACACATTTTTTAAGTCTCAAGGGAAAATACAAAATAAATCAAAAATAAAGTCAGAGTTACCATTTGCAGTTTTAAAGGAATGAAGTAAAATTGAAGACATTACTGATTTAAAATTGCGCCAACTCTCTCTCTCTGAAAAAAAAAGTGATTTTCTGAAGACAGTGGCGTAGCTAGGTATTTAAAAGCCCTAGTGCAAGAAAAAAAATGAGGGCTCTATCTTGGTTGAATTCTATCAAGTAATAAAGTACAAATATTTTATGGGAATATTTTAATGGGAATATTTTAAATATATACAAAGCTACAATTTTTACTTACTGTCTTCTCTTTCTTGGCGTTGTTTGCGCTTGAACGAACCCTACTTGGTTTCTTTCTTTTTTTAAAAATCTATAATTTTAGTTTTAAATTTATCTAATGCGATTTGTATGTGCTCGAATATTTATTGACGTTAAAAGGAAGTAGAAACGTAATGCTACGCTATTAAACCTTGTTGGAGAATCCCTAACTATTAATTTATTCGGGAGGACCGAACTCACATCCAGCAGAGGGGTTAGAGGTACAAAATGGTTCATGGAGATAGACAGGAAATGATACAAAAATATGCATAAACAAGAAAATTTAATACAAATTTTTTTTATTATTTAAAATAAAACATATCTGCAAGAGCAGAGGAGGGGGGGGGGACAAAATTACATCATCATATGAGAAGATTGCGAAATATTGAAACAGGAAACTAGCTTATTATGAATCATATTGTTATTAAAAATAGAATGTAACTAGGAAGGAATTGCTTCTTGTGTAGGTTTCTTAAGATGTAATAAGTATGGTAAAATTTTTCATGGACCTTGAAGTTTATTTTCAAATAACAATATATAAAAAAAATGAAAATATTGAAAATAACAAGAATTTTCAATAAGTAAAGTTTGCAACACTGAACAAACAACGAAAATAATTTAGGTGAAATCCCTACAAATTCAAAATTACTTTCAACTGAATTGCGACGATTACCGTTATATGTTGCAACCTTTTATATTTATATCTTAAATTTGGAAGAAATCGTAAATTCGGCTGCCCTTGTGAATAGATATCCTGCTTAGAATCTAAAGAAATTCATGAAACCAAAAAGAGTGTTGTAGATCGCTATAAAGCAGTGCTTCTCAAACTTTCAATATTTGCGGATCAATTTTCAGTCATAATTTTCATTGCGTCCCACTTCTTACGATAACAATGTACTGAATGCAATTATAATGTACTTTGATGTTAAAACTACGATGCAATACGACTTTAATTATAAATGCACTAATTAGATAAATATTAAGTTTTGTAAATAAATTTTGTATATGACAAGCCCAAGAGAGTCACTAACAATTACTGAACTTATTTTTAATTGAATATTGATAAATTAAGTATCAAATACTTTGTGCAGAACTGATACATTTAGAAGTAGTGCGTATTATATCAGTTTCAATGTGTATTTAATTTTTTATTATATAAGAGTATGTATTGCTTTGTAATTATTCAGATTGCAAATTATTTTATTAAATTGATAATTATTTTAAATATTTTATTTTCGATTTTTTGTAATATGCTTGCGTCCCCCCCCCTTCCCAAGTAGGGTTATCACCAGTGGCGTAACGAAAAATAATTGGGCCCCCCGCAAGGTCAGGTCTTGGGCCCCAAGCCGGATCTTATTTTTATGCATAAAGAAAAGTCTGCGTTCACCAACTACTGCTGACATAAACGACGAAAAAAATTTTAAAAACCCGACTTTGAAATTTTTTTAAAAATTATATTTAATTTAGTTTATTCCAAGTATTGAGAATAACAAAAGTAATCTCGGTTTCCTTTCATAGCTTTGAAAATAAGGACAGATTAGTAGCGATACCAACAAAAATCAAGCGGAAAAAGTCTGCGTTTACTGTTTTAGTAGTAACTATAAAAATTATTTAAAAAGGATAATGAGCTATTTAATATCTTGTTGGATAACTCCGTGTGTTGAAAACTTCCTGAAGTCGTTTTGGCATTGAATTAACAAATCTAGTGGTTTCTTCAGAGCTTATCTTCTCTCATTCGTCCTTAAGAACACTCTTTTCCAGCAAGTATATATTTTTTAAAAAAATATACAAAGGATTGCCAAACCATAACATAATGTACCTTTATACATCACGCAAAAAAATATTAAATATTAAACTTTTAACTGAATACAAAATCAACCGGAGTCTGAATAAACGAAGTCAATCATGTATAACATTAGAGAGTATTTATAATATTTATTAAAACTGGAAATCTCTAACGATAGATAACTTGGTTTCTCAGTTAAAAACGAACACTAAGAAAGACAGGAACACTGTAAAATAATTTTAGATTTAAAATTCTTACGAAAGAAAAAAAGTTATCCCTTACATGATTCTTCATTTCTGAATCCCCGGATGAACTGTGTTTGTGTGGACCTTAAATTCGATTATAAATACTGCAACTTTTAAGAAGGAGAGTTCTTTGTAAGAAGCAAAAATGATTTCATGAAAAAAGAAATAAAAAACTGATACATTTCATTATGCTTTCTTCTCATTATGCTTCATTTGATTGAATACTCATAAATCTATCATGAAATGCTCTAATTTAAAATGCTCTATCTGCTTTTCCAAGTATCGTAATACAATTTTACTTGAAAAAAGCGTAACAAACGTACGTTATTTACGACTTTGCTAAATGAAATTGAAATGCATGGGGAAAGGAGGGAACTAATGACGCCAATAATTTTCTCTGCTGCTTCTCAAAAAGTAAATCATGTCTTTTTTCCCCTCCCTACTGCTAATGTAATATATACAGTAATAATAACTTGAATTTTTGTATTTTCCTAGCATTTTATCCAATTCTCTGTCTGACTTTTGTTTTATTTGTTAGTAACTTAGGTTTAAAAAGGAAATCCATTAAAGAAAAGTGTCTCTCATCACCTGGATTACAGTAAATGAAAGAAAAAGTTTTTTCATTTGGCTATGGATTAAAGATAACCAATGAGCTTATGAAAGTTTTGATTATGAAAGACGTTTGATCCCTGATTACAAAATTGATTAAAAACTCGATTTTAAAAAATGTGAAGCAAATTTTGAGAAAATCTATGTTCATGGCGTCAGCCAGGCTTTGCCCCCCCCCCCGCCGCAGTGCCACTGGTTATCACGCCCTTCTTAGGGCGCGCGCCCCACAGATCGAGAAACCCTGCGATAAAAATTTTATTTCGAGATTTGAGAACAATTTAATAACAGATATACGTGACACAAAATATGATTTGAGGAAGAGAAGCCAAGTGATTTACATAATAATTTGGCCAATAGTGAAACGAAGAATTGATAATCTATATATATAAAGGAGAAAAGCGACTCACTCACTGACTGACTGACTGACTGATCAAGAAATCTCTGGAACTATTCAACCTACAGACTTGAAATTTGGTAGACATGTTCCTTTGATAGAGTAGACATCAGCTAAGAAAGGATTTTCCGAAATTCGAAACGCAAGGGGCGTTACGGGGGGTTAAGGGGCGTTATAAATAATGGTTTCTATGTTTAAACTACTTGATGTACAATCTTAAAATTGGGTAAGCAGATTCCTTTCAGAGAGTAGAGATCCGCTACAAAATGAGTTTGGTGAAAATCGACCCCTAAGTGGCGTTGCAGGGGCTTAGGGGGCGTTATAGATAATTATTTCCATTTTTAAACTATTTGACGCACTGTCTTTAAATTTGATATATATAGATTCCTTTCGTAGAATAATGATCAGTTACAAAACGGGTTTTGTGAAAACAGACTTCTAAGTGGCGTTGCGGGGGATTAAGGGGCGTAATAGATAAATATATCCGTTTTTAAACTACTTCACCTACCTGCTTGAAAATTGGTAGGTAAGTTTCTTTCCTGGAGTAAATATCCGCTACAAAATGGGTTTTGGGGAAATTGGCCCCCAAGGGGTGTTGCGGGGGCGAGGGGTTTAAGGGGCGTTATAAATTCCTATTTTTAAGTTATTAGACGTACAGTCTTGAAACTTAGTAAGCAGATTCCTCTCATAGGGTAGAGATACGCTAAAAATGGGTTTCGTGATAATTGCCCCCAAGTGGCGTTGAGGGGACTTAAGGGACGTTATAGATAATTATTTCCATTTTTAAACTATTAGACGCACAGTCTTTATATTTGATAAAGAGATTTCTTTCATAGAGTAGAGATCAGCTATAAGAAGGTTTTGTGAAAACAGACCTCTAAGTGGCGTTGCAGGGGAATAAGTGGCGTAAGAAATAAATATTTTAGTTTTTAAACTATTTGACCTACCTGCTTGAAAATTCGTAGGAATGTTTCTTTCATGGAGTAAATATCCGCTACAAAACGGGTTTGGAGAAAATTGACCCCCAAGGGGTGTTGCAGATATAAGGGCAGATATAAATAATTATTTCTTTTTTTAAACTATTAGACTCACAGTCTTGAAATTTGGTTAGCAGATTCCTCTCATAGGAGAGAAATACACTGCAAAATGTGTTTTGTGAAAATCGACCCCCTAGGTGGTGTTGCAGGGGTTCAAGGGGCTTTATTGATAATTTTTTTGCATTTTTAATTAATTGGACGCACAGTCTTCAAATTTTGCTAAGCAGATTCCTTTCATAGAGTGCAATTCCCCTACAAAATGGGTTTTGTGAAAACAGACCCAGAAGTGGCGTTGCGGGGGCTCAAGTGGCGTTATAGACAATTATCCCCATTTTTAAACTGTTAGACGTACAGTCTTGAAATTTGATAAGCAGATTCCTTTCGTAAAGTAGAGAACCGCTACAAAATGGGTTTCGCGAATATCAACTACTAAGTTTAATTTCGGGAGATTAAGAGGCGTAATCGATAAATATTTCCATTTTTAAACTACTTGATCATCCTGCTTGAAAATTGGTAGGCATGTTCCTTTCCTGAAATAGAGTTCCTCTAACAAAGAGTAAAATGAAAATTGACCCCCAAAGAGGTTTGCGAGGGGTCAAGAGGAGTTACAGAAAAAAATTCCTGTTTTTAATTGTTAGACCCATATACTTGAAATTTGTTAAGCATGTTTCTTTTGTTGAATAGGGATCCACTAAGAATAAATTTTAAGCAAATCAAGTTCTGGGGGGTTGCAGGGGTTTACTGGGACGTATTGACAAAAAAAAATTACTTTTTTCGAGCTACAAGGACTATAATAATGAAATTTGGTTTGCATTTTTCTTTTGTTGAATTGAAATCCGCTAAGAGCAGTAATTTTGGAAAACGGCTCTCAACGGGATTACGGGGATATTTATAGTAAAACTTTTGCTTTTTTCTGTTAGATTTAGACTTGAAATTTGGCTTGCATGTTCAATTTACGGAGTAGAGATCCACCGAAAATTGGTTTTGCGGGAATCCACTTGGTTTTTGAGTTACGAAAGAGCAAACATCATTCTATGCTTCAATTTTAGAGATTTTTAGAAAATACAAATTAGATGAGTTCTGCCCTTTTTTTTTATCAACAGGTGACAGTTACAGGTATAAGTATATTTTTCAATTCAATCGAATTCTTAATGCTAGGGCTTAGATATCAATTATTTATACATATATATATAAGCAGTAAAAATTTATAAAACATCATGAAATACCCAGCGAAGCGGGCGGGTAACAGCTAGTTTAGATATAAAAACGAAAGAAAATAATTGGATTTTTAATAAACACTGGGCGGGTGCACGTTCTCTGTAATTTAAATTTTTTTTCTCTTTTTTTCACCCTGTAATTTTTTGCGCCCCCAAATCTTTTGGGCCCTAGGCATGTGCCTAAGTGGAAAAGCGGGCTTGGTAGTGGGGGGGGGGGAGGGCACGTTACGCCGCTGGACAACGGTCATCACATAATAATACAGTCTTATCACTTTTGCCAATTGACATGCACTTTGAAATTAACTGTTTTTCGGAGGGAATGTACGGGTATAATTGATGACATTAAAATTACCCGGATCATGTTTTTTTTCAGACGGAGTCGAGAACGAAGTGATGCCCCCATTGAGAGCGAAGTCCTGGGCCCAGGCCTAGTTGGCCCATGCCTTGAGACGTCCCTAACTACAATAAAATACGACTTTAATTATAAACCGCACTATTTATCAAGATAAATATTTTGTATATGGCAAGACCAGGGGAGTTACTAGTAATTACTAAACTTGCTTTTAATTGATTATTGATAACTTAATTATCAAATACTTTGTGCAGTACTGATACATTTATAAGTGTTGAGTATTATATCAGTGGGAATGTGTATTTTATTTTTTATTATATAAGAATGTATTTACTTTGTAATTATTTTAAATTGTAAATTATTTTATCAAATTGATAATTATTTTAAATCTTTTGTTTTCGATTTTTGGCGATACGTTCGCGCTCACAAGAAGGGTTATCACGCTCTCATGGAGAGCGCGCCCCACAGTTTGAGAAACGCTGCGATAAAGATTTTATTTCGAGTTTTGAGAACTATTTAATAACAGTATACATGCAGCAAAATATGATTTGGAGAAGAAAAACCAAGCGATTTACATAATTTTTAAAATTTATTTTTTATCATTGCAAACAAAAAGAAACAAAACAACGACGTTGAGCCTCTACATCTTCTCATCATATAATGAATAAAAATTTAAGCCCATACAAATCATTCCCATTTCCTGCTGTTACATGTTACAAATTCTTAGATTTTGAACACGTTCCGTATAATAGCGCGAACTCCACACGGAACGTGTTTTTATTGTTCGTATCCGAAATCAAATTTTGTTTTACACACATGAAAACAATCCGCAGAAACGAAAACAAAATTAAATTAATATAAAATATAAAATTTTAAAAAAATCTTATTTTATTGCTAAAAAAATATAAAACATCCAAAATTGCAAGTTTTTTACTAACAACTTTTATGTAAGTAACATTAAATTGAAAAACTAAGTACTATAAATTTTGGCGCCCCCTGCCCCAGGCGCCCTTGTGCGGTGAACAATTTTGCCACCCCCACGCGGCGGCCCTGGCTCTATTCAATAAAATAAAAAACAAAAATATCTGTCTTGACTGAATTTGGTCATTTTCAACGTGTTCGGATACCTTAAATTACTTCCATTTTATTTACTATAGTGAATTTCTCTCGGTTTTGGGCGACTTTCCATGGAAATCACTTCATATTCCATGTTAAATCATTTTATATTCATTTTTTGATGTAACTGTATTTTATTCTGAAGGCAAAATAAAAAACAATTAAATTAAAATTATCAAATCAAAATAATCTTAACTACAAATAGTTAATGTCCTCCCCTCCCTCTACCTCAACGGGCCGCGTTAAAATTATCCAACGTGAACCGGTCCGCGGTGATAAAAAGGTTAGGAAGCACTGATATAAAGGAATGGTATTTAAAATAAGAAAAGGAACAAGGAAATTACCGTAAAATCAGGTGTATAGCGAGCACCTATACTTTCAAGGTGCAATTATTAATTTTCAGGTATATTCGCCGTATAACGCTCATCCTCTTTTTGACGAAGCAATTTGAAACTTTCCTGCGCAATGCTCTTGGGTTTTGAAGTCATTTATTCAAGGTATTATTCCAAGCTTTTGAAAAATTGGTATACATCTAGAACTACAACCCTTTAAGTTCATAAGGGATGTCATTCCTTAAAAACAAAAAGCAGCATTTGGATCTATGTAGAAGTTTAATTTTTTCTATGCCCACTTTTTTTAAATTCTCATTTTTATACCCGGAGTATACCGCGCATCCATAAATTTCGATCTTACTTTTTGTGTTAAAAACGCGCGTTATACGCCTGATTTTATGGTATATAAAATGCTTCAAAGATTAACGTAATCCTTTTAAAAATGTAATAAAATTTCAATCCTTACTTGGGCTTCTCTGCTTCGTTTTTTTAAGAGTTTCAAATGCAAGGGACTATCTGGAAAATCAACGGTCTCCGCATAATAAACTGCATCATGGGCATTATCTTCAGGCTCTGAGTCCGTATCCCGGCCTGCACTTTGCAAAGGATCTGAGAACTGGGCATTCTCTAAGGTTTCTTCTTTTTCTGTGCCACTGTAAATAATTTAAATGTGTAAGAAATGATTTTATAGCATTAATAGTACACTTATAGAATTTCCTAAGAATTAATTTTTAAAAGTTTATTAATATATTGTTAATAGAGAGTGCAAAATACTAGAATCAACAGAATATTCACCCCAAAATTCCAGTCTTTCCCTTGATCAGAAAATTGTTCTTCATGAATAAGAGACATGGTGCTTATTTTTAAGCTCGAGTAAAATTTATCTTAAATAATTTCTTAAAATAAAAATTTGCTAGTTTTGTTAACAGTTAATGTGTCCCAGTTTGCCTGGAAATTTTGTTGTCGAATGTAATTAAATAACTAAAAATTTACAGAAAATATTACTCGTAAATGTATAATGTGAAATAGAAAATGTAGTTGCTGAGTTTCATTTAAAATTTTCTTATACATTATACATCAAAATAATATATATATATATATATATATATATATATATATATATATATATACAGAGAGAGAGAATTTTCTAACAAAACTTTGGGTCTTTCTTTTGCTTAAATATTTCACATTTCTAAATTTAAGAAGCCAAAAGGTTTGAAAAACGAAGCTTTACAGTTATTTCCTTCAATGATCATTACTCGAAAAATAAAAGAGTATGTTGATTTTTTAAATATATATGTATATATATATATATATATATATATATATATTGATACTGTGTAAGAGTTTTAAGGGAAATAAAACACGAAGATAAAAAGTGTAATGACAAAAGGATACAAAACTTATTTAACCAAAATTGTTCGAGGGCAAAATATAACATTTCTGCAATTCCTGAGTTTTGAATAAGTTGACTAAAGGTTTTCTATTTGTCCAAATGTTGTTAAAAAGGTCATCAAGATCAAAATATGATTCTTGAAAAAGGAGAGGAATCTTATAATTAGATCTATGATATCAGAACCAAAACTGTTTAAACGAAGGAAGCGAAAGTCAGCTGTTGTTCGTATTATTTTTAATGTATTACCCGAAAAATATAAAATTTTCGAAAGTATTATCTCCAGTATGTTTGACAACGAATTTCAGTGCTTAGACTCTAAGCACTGAAATTCGTTGTTACTAATGTTACTTACTATAAGCTCTAGAGCAAACATTTTCGACTCACGGAACCCTTAGATCTATACGGTATTTAGGGGAACCCCACTTCACATACACACACGCACACTTAAAAATATACCTTAAAATGATATTTAAAGCTGATCTCTCAATATGTTATAAGTACTTCATTTAAAGACAAAAAAGAATTATTGTATTTGTGTGTGTGTGGTATTTAAAGATTTTTTAAAAAAATGTAGTTTGAATATAATTTACTCATTAATAATATTAATTTGTAATCTAAGTGGCCCCTACCCTTGCATTATATTTAGTCATTGGGATAAGTGTTTGCATTTTCTTACACAAACTGTTGAAATCTAGATCTATTGAAATTATTTGCAGTCACATTTCATATTCTCTTTTTAATTTGTTTTAATATTTTATTTTTGTATCCACTTACGTTGAGGAATATTTTCCACTTAAATATATTGTTCTGGATAGCATTAAAATGTTTATTGTCGTGCGAAAAATCTTGTGTATATTTTATGTGAGAATTTGTTGCCTAAAACTTAGGAGCTATTCTTGTTTAAATTTAGACTAAAAAATCGATTCTGTTGTGATATGTCGATATAAGTTGTTCCCTCTCCTTTCTAATAGATATTTTTTTGTACAAATGAAAAAAGGTGCATTTTCCAGTAGAAAACTATTTAGTTCTGCAAAACATTATACTAACTTTTTGTGACTCATGGAACCCCAGAGTATGAATCGTGGAACACAGTTTGAAGACCAGAAGCTTTAGAGTAATATTTACATTAGAAAGTGTGTATATGTAAGGAAACCTTTTCGAAAAAAGGGAAAATTGAAACATACCAATCCTTAGAAGTTTCGCAACTATCCGGCGATGCTTTTCCGCTCGCAATGTCTGCATCACAATCTTTCGGCTTCGTTAGTCGGTTATTCTTCAAAACAACAGTTGTAGCTAAATCTTCCGTCATCCTAAAAAAAAAAATCAAAATAAATCTTCCATCGCGCATAACTTGATACGATCATCCAGTTTAAATATAAATACTCATGAGATATTGTCATGATGTTGAGAATTTTTTTAAAATTTGGAAAAATGCTTAAACGCGCTGACTCATTTAATTCCTAAATCTAAGCAGGTATTAATGGAGTCAGATGCTACTTATTCAAACTCGCGTAATTAAAAATTAATTTTTTGTAAAAGAATTAGAGGATAATTACCTGATTGAAAAATTTCTTTACAAGTGAAAATCAGCAAAGAAAAACCATATTTATTTCCACCGGTTTTCTATTTTAAAAATATTTTAGATGAGGTACAATAATAACATTACTTATATCAAATAAGTTTAAAATAAGTAGATTCAAATCCTGATATATGCATAACCTCTGAAAAATAGTCGTAAATATCCCTTATGATTAAGAACATACCACTGAAAAATATCTGAAGTTATCAATAATATATGAGGACTTTTAAAGATCCAATAAAATTTTAAGGAATGTCAAATCGAAATGCATGTTAAGGCCATATTAATATACTAATTTTAGCTTTGTAAAAATAAGATTATTTTAAATCAACTAAACTATGAATTAGAAATTTTTAATTATGTTTTCCTTTTCTAAGTAATTTTGATTTGAAGAAAAACTAGCAAACAACTGTTTCAGAAAATTTTAGGGAAAACCTGTTATATTGTATGAAAAAAAGCCAGTGTAATTTAATTTAGAAATATATATTTAAAATCAAAGTTTTGATAGGCAAGTTACACATAGTATAAACTTATATATATAATGAGAGAGAGAGAGAAAGAGAGAGAAGATTGTAAAATATGAGATTAGCAGAATTAATAGAGATTTGTAGAATTCATATTTATGGTTGAAAGGTTTGGAAGAATGAGTAATAAATACATCTTTAAGAAACGTAAAAGTTGTTTAAAATATCCATGTAAATATATATAACTATTTTCTAATCTTTTACTTTAAAAAAAAATATAAATCTCAAATATCATACGCGGCAAAATAAATCGTTTTCTCTCCAACTTTTCAAAAGATAAAAAAAAATAATAGTCAATATTTTTATATTAGAATGTAATAATTCCATAATTTTATAAGAACACACAAAAAGAAACTCAATAATCCATTTACCATTTTCGAAATATTTTAAGAATTCTTATGTTTAAAATATGTTCTTTAAAGTATCCGTATTTATATTTACACAACTTCTTACAATTTTCTATCAAGAAATCTTTTATAAATAACAAAGAACTTCTTAAATATTTTTAAAATAAGAGTGACATAAGAATTATTCCAAGACATACCGAAAACACGTTTCTGAAAGAAATATTTTCACTTCATAAAAAAGATGAAATTTGTATTACATTACTTATATAACCTTGTAAAGTAAGTTCTTTTCACTTTGTATTCTCATGAAAATGAATAGATTAAAAGATATTTTAATGGTAAACATCATTTGAATAAATTAGGTTCCGTGAAATACCAACTAAGGAGCCTAGAGAGTAAACAGGGATTACTCACTTCTAAAGAAGCATGCGCATAGAATCCGGTACGCCATCATACTGCTAGATTTCGGAGATCATTTCGTATCGTATCGACATAATGAGTTTGACCGTTAAGATGTTAATATTAAACATTAAAAATTATTTCTCTGAATCAAGATAACTCTAGTTGGATTAAGCTATCTAGTTAAATTACAGCTTCGAAAATTAATTCCTTAATGACATTCCGAGACTCACAACACACGCACTTCCTTTTAATCCAATTTAGTTCTTGCGAAAAACCTGGCAACGCCGAATACCATAACAGCAGTGGTTTCCATGGGAACCTAATACCAGACAATTGAGGTTACTAATGAAGAGCTCGATGCTCTCTAGAGCGTTATCGCAAAGCGTTATATCTGATTTCTTCCAAGTTCCGCGAGTTATTTCTTAAATTAAGTCAAAGCAGAGAGGTGATGTTAATGCAAAACTCAGATCAGAGTGCTATTCTTCGATTCAGACCTGTGAATTAATTTATTCTGGTGTTTTTGCTTTTTAGAGCAGTGATAAGCAAATTTATTTAGGAGAGGGATACAAATTCTTTTTGAAGAATTAATATAATATTTATTATAAAATATACAATAAAAAAATTTTAAAAAATAATATGTGTGTTTCGAATTTTTTTTTTTTTTTTTTTTTTTGCTAATGCGATGAAGAGAGCTATAGCTGTATACATGTTTCGTGTTTTTAAATTTCAAAGTAAAAATAAATAAGTATATTTTAATAGTTTTATACATATTTATTAAGGTGGGATATATTTTTTGCACGTGTGGAAGTTTTAAAATACATTTCTATGTAAATGCTCATAACTACATTTAATACTTTACACATATGCACAAAAAAAAATTCATTTTTTTAAAAATTATCACATATTCAAAAAAAAAAAAATGGAATGCATCCCCAAATGATTTTTTTAAGCTATTGAATTGTTACGCGGTTGTTTTAAAAATCGGGTGAGCCGCATAGAATTTCCAGACTAACTGTAGTTTGTAAATCACTAGATAAGAGCATGATTAAATAATTGATGGCAGCATTGAATCACATATTTTCAAGTAAATGTTTCCCACATACATAAAAAAAAAAGAATATAAAGACTGGAGATGACATCAATGTTATTTAAGCGTTTATTAAGACTCATAAATATACTTTTTTAGTAAAATTAAAGTATTAAAATCAATCATTCAATATAATTATAAGCTTTAATTCATAATATATATATATATATATAAAATTCCTAAATATACACAAAACAGTTATAAAACCTAAGATAGCTATAGTCAAGATAGTAAAAAGTAATTAGCCACAGTAGTACTATAGCAAATTCATGGTCTTAGGAACCAAGATTGCTGGTTTAAACAAAGTTTTGCGGCTAGCCAACCTTATATATATATATATATATATATATATATATATATATATGTGTGTGTGTGTGTGTGTGTGTGTGTGTGTGTGTGTGTGTGTGTGTGTGTGTGTGTGGATGCTGCAGTATCCATATTTTGCTGACATTAAACATTGCTGACTTCGGACAACTCTAATATAGAAACGGTTTTCTTGAAATTGAGGATATTCTTCAAAAGGATCAATCTTGTTGCTCTAAAAGCTCTTGTAGCTTGATTCTTTAATACTTAAGTATCGTTTCCAATCTCTGTATCTTTAAAAGGACATTGCAACGGGTCTATCCGTCTTCCTCCAAATAATCTTCTTGGGGAAAACTTTTCTTTAAATATTATTCAATTGAAAACTTCTCCCAAAGAAGAAGACGTGGTCTATGTGAATTATGTCATGTATTTAAACATTAGCTTTCGGATTCGACGAGAGAGAGAAGTTAGAAGCTAAATGATAGCTCTGAGGATTAACGTAAGGTAATAGAAAGCTAGACGAAAGTGTTCAGTAGATTATCGGCTTAATATTTAAGATTGATGATTTGTCAATTAGATAATTGAATCGGACTAGCGTTGGCTTAAAGTAAGTTATTAAACTTATAACTAAATTTACTTATATCATCTTCCTCGCTGTTGCTCCCTATTGATTAAGTAGTGCATTTCCTAATTTTGGGTTATTCAAGTTTATTAGATTGTTGAGACTTGTAAATAAATTGTGTTTGTTTTGATTATGGCTAATCTTCCTTCTAACTCTCGCACACTGTTGGTTGGGATAGCCCAACCTTCACAACATGTATAAGCATAATATATAAGAATAATGAAATGTTTAAATTCCTAAATAACCTGTTACTTTTTTTATAAAGAAAATCTATAATAAAATCAAAATTTTAAAAATTCAGCATTTAATATATATTATTTAATGGAGAATTATAAAATCATGCATTATTTTACATCTGAAAATTGATCAAAAATCAGTGCAGGCAAAATCAAAAATATATAATGCAGTTTCTATCTAACATGTTTTGCCAGATAAATCTTTATTTGAATTTCGTATCTCTTTTTTTATGTCGCATTATAACTTCACCATTTCTTGTTACAGTACATAATACGTTTTCTTATCCATATCTATTCAAATCAATAATACGTATAAATATTTTTGATAATTAGCATTGCAACATCTTCCATCAGTCTATAAATTAGGCGACACATAATGCTACGATACTAAATTAGCATTGTTACGTAGATCGGGGTTCACGGATTTTATACCATCAGTTTAAATAATAAAAGACTTTTAAAAAAAATGATGAAAATTTATTGTAGAAAAACAATCCTTAAAATACAGGATACAGCTCTAAAATTCGCTTAATAAATCCCAGTAAGTTTTCACACCTTCTACACAGCTCAGACCAGGGCCTATCCCAGCAGGTACACAGCGCGTGCACCACACGCGGGCGGTCAAAAAACAAGGGTTGGCTGCAGGCCACACATGGTTCTATCAATCAAGAAAATTTGTGTACGAATTTCTCAAAATAAAATTACAGTAAGTCGAGTAAAATTGCTGAATTTTAAGCAGTTGTTGAAAAATAAAAATAAAACCCGATTTCCCGATGACACACATAGCATTGTTTAAGAAAAATAGAATATTGGTGCACAATGTGTTGGTCCACATCATAAGTTTCCAACTTTTCTTGAACTGGCGCCCCCTTTTCTATTGAATATTTATAACCACCCCCTCCCCCTAAAGAGCAATAAGAGTGTACATAATACATGATAAAAACAAGAGTTGAACTTTAAAAAATACTTTATTACTAATGGAATATATTTTTTAATTTAATTTCTTTCTAAAGCCGCAATTTTTTTACTGCGAATCTTAAATAGCCATTGCAACAAATATATTTAAATGTGTAATATACACTGGTGTCCAAAAGTTAATCATAAATCGTAAAATGCGAAAAACATGGAGTAAATATTCGTAAAATTATTCCAAATTTCTTGCGGATATTAATTGGGTGAAGAAGAAACATTGGGTTTATGCAAGACTTTTCAGTCGACTACGTCCTGCGCGAAACACCGGCGCATGTCGGAACGCGGAGAAACCGATTCACGCAGCATAGGCAGTTCAGACAAGTTTCGTGCAACTGCTGTGCGAGGGAACGTTGTTAACCATCAAACAAGGTGAATGATGGCACAAAGACGCCAATTGAACATGTTTATGAAAGGAAGAATCTTTGGAATGCTGGAATCCTCACGATCACAAACCGAAGTGTCTGGAATTCTGAATGTGGACCAGTCTGTGATCTCAAGACTGTGGCAGAGGTTTCAAAGAACGGGAGATGTTACCCGACAACCAGTATCAGGTTTACCAAGAGTCACAACCCCTCGCCAAGACCGATATCTGGAGATAAGTGAGCGACGTCAGAGGAGCAGTACTGCCAGAGCACTGGATTCAGCTCTCACAATCACCACAGGAATACGAATTTCGAGACAAACTGTTTACACGAGACTCAATCATGCTAGCCTGTATGCCAGAAGACCAGCAGTTTGCATTCCCCTCACGTCTGCGCATAAACGCGCTCGTTTGAACTGGAGTTTGAAACATCAACATTGGAGTGTGGGCCAATGTGATGCTCAGTGACGAGTCCCGGTTTAGTTTGAGTAGTGATTCTCGGTGGGTAACGATATGGAGAGAACGTGGAACACGTTTTGAACCAAGAAACATAACGGAAAGACATCATTTTCCATCAAGGGGAGTAATGGTATCGGCAGGCATCATGATGGACGGCCGCACAGACCTCCATTTCTTTGACACGGGGTCTGTGACTGCTCAAAGATACAGAGACGAAGTTCTTGCGCCTTATGTTCGCTTGTTTCGAGGTGCTGTCGATCCTGACTTCATATTCAGGGATGATAATGCGCCATGTCACCGAGCGGTGCTGATTGATGACTTCCTTGAAACGGAAAACATCCAGCGCATGTCGTGGCCTGAGAACTCCCCTGATTTAAATAATATCGAGCATGTATGGGATATGCTCGGGAGACAAATTGCAGCCCTTTCGCATCCCCCAAGCTCCGTTACAGAACTGAAGAGAGCTCTCCAAGAAGCTTGGAACCGTTTCAGCCCGCAACTCATTCATCATCTCATAGCAAGTATGGTAAATCGCTGTGCAGTGTGCCTGGGTGTCAGAGGTGACCACACGCCTTATTAAACTGCAGCATCTGTATTTTATTTAATGTTTTCTTTCATTTTTTTCTTCAAAGTGTGAATCCTTGCTATGCTCAGTTTTTTTTTCCAAACTGCTACGTTGGATAATAAAATTAATTATTATCATTCTTTTGATTTGCTTCCTTATTTTATAACCATTTTACTCTCGCAGATTACGTTTCCCGCCATTCTGATTTACAGTTCCTTCTTTATTCACATAATTATCAATTAAGCTTAACTTTTGGACACCAGTATACATACAATCAACATAAAGTAAGCATTATTAAAGTTTACTTTTGTTAGTACATACTCAGCGTGTTTTTTAGTCTTTTCTTAGACTATATTCGGTCAATCTGCCGAAGCCCCTCCGTGCCATCTCAACACCCCCTAATTTTCTCAGGGTCTTTTACTGTTCCCTTGAAAGCCTCAAATGCCCATGTTGAGAACCTATGGTCCACATAGTCTGTTAATGTCTACTCTTTATACACATCCTTCACTTGGTAGCAAAATTCTTCCCAGAGCCGGTAATACTACAATAAAAGGTCACCCCTCCCTCCGTTATTAGTGGTATGTATGCTTAAGAAAAGCGTCTCAAAAAAGATTTTTGCGAAAATTGTTTTCGAAAATATCTAATATGGTTAATATTACCCTAAGACATGGGAGTGTTTAAATTCAATATACATTTAGGGAAATTAATAGTTTTCAATTTAATAATAGCCTTAAAATTTAGAAAAACAAAAGAGGAAAGAAGTGATTTTGTGTCTATTTGCAATTTTATTAATAATTTTTCTTTTTACTGGTATACAGGGGGAGGATAATGTCAACGTTAAGTATTACTCAAAATATGAAAAGTTCTGTAGAGAGGCGGCATATTAGGTCTTAATACGCGGGCGGCCGTCACTCTAGGATCGGTCCTGTCAGACACAACTATCAGTGTCTAAATGTACAAGTACGTAAAGTTTTTTTGCAAGCAACTCATCACTAGTAGACTCTCTTCAACAGTCAAAATAATACTGAAGAAACAATACTCCAAAAATAGTTAATGTAAAAGGTGTCTTATTTGTGTGTGTGTGTTAGTTAAGACCTTAGAAAACGATCTGACAATTTATTTTAAGTGAACAGTGTACATAATTAACTTTACAGTTGAATAACTTAGGGGTAATTATAAGTACCGACAGTACACTAGATGATAGAGCAAGAACTTCGTTTTTTTCTCGTCCGTGTAGCTTATTATTGTTTTATGTTGTGTTGTAGCATCATTACTATAGTGCAGTGGTCTTCACACTGTGTGCCACGGAACCCTGGGGCTCCATGAGGCATACTCAAGGTTCCACGAGTCACAATTAAAAAAATCGAAATGAAACTCATAAATGAGTTTGCAAAATAGATCCACGTTCTCTAAAATATTTGTACACCCACAAGAATTTAAGAGGTTCATCCCTGTCATTCAGAAATTCAAAAATTTTATTCATACATAATAACTTTATTTTGCAATACTTTTTAAACTCTTATTATAATATAAAAATAATTATAATGTAATATAATAAAAGAA
Source organism: Trichonephila clavata (assembly GCA_019973975.1). NCBI lineage: Eukaryota > Metazoa > Arthropoda > Arachnida > Araneae > Nephilidae > Trichonephila > Trichonephila clavata. The sequence continues at coordinate 18,620 of BMAO01025064.1, read as the reverse complement.
TATTAAATATATAATAAAAGAATTATAACATAATAAAAAATATCAAAACGTTTTATTTTTATATATATACTATATTACTTACTAGATTGTGGATGTTTTATTGTTTACTGTCTTGAGTTCCGCGAGATAATTTTATACTCGTTAATACAATGTTTTGCAAAACTATAGTTTTCTAATGGAAAATTCACCTTCTTATATTTGGGGGAAAACAGCTGCAACATATCAACAGATTCGATGTTAAAAATCTAAATTTAAGCAAGAACAGATCCTAAATTTTATTTTGCAAATTCATGCAAAATACACAGTATTTCTCACACAGCTATAAATATTTTAATGCCATTCAGAACAATGTGTATAAACGAAAAATATTTCTCAACGTTAGTGGCTACAGAAACAAATGAAACTCAGAATATGTAATGCGGTAGCAGTTATTCTCAATAGACTTTGATAGTTTGTGTGAAAAAAATGAAAGCACGTATCCCAGTTAGTAATCATAATGCATGGATAGGTGATACTTGGATCACAGATTAATATTATTAATGAGTAAATTGTATTAAAAGTAAATTAAAATTTTTTAATAATAAATGCAATACTTTTTTAATTGCCTTTACATTCCTCTACTGTTTATCTACTTTAAATATTATTTTAAGATATATTCTTCTAAGTATTTGTATGGAATAGGGCTCTACGGAAATACTTTCTGGTTCTAGGGGTACCCCGGAAACACCCTCTAGTTCTAGGGGGTTCGGTGAGTTGAAAAAATTTGAAGAACACTGCTATAATGTTATAAAATTATGCTCTTCTTTTGGTATTTCTTTTTAGTTTAATTTATTTATTTTGCTTTTTCATTGCTTTATTTGATCGTTTTAAAAAAGTTTTGAACTTTACATCTGAGGGTTTTTTTTTTTTTTTTTTTTGCCACACAATTAAATGAAATATATTTATTCTTTATTCAAAAATTAACAAAATTTAAATTTCTGTATGTGTAACTGAGGTTTAACAATAATAGGAGGTTTTCAAGGTGCTATAATTTTTTTTCCTCTTACAATGTCATTTGGAAAAAAGAAGCTCAGTCCTCAAGAGGCTTTGGATTTATTACACAACCTGCCATCTGAAAGCAGTGATGCTCTAACAGGTGATTCTTCAGATGAAGAAGTCCCAGCAAATAATCTGCCGGAATTTTCGTTAGATTCTTAAGACGACGTCCAAGAACTGAACAAGACTCAAGGTGCAGTAGTTCATGTTCAGAAAATACAATATTTCCAACCCCTGGATGCAGTGCTTTAAAACATTCAATCGGAATCTCACTCAAAATGACAACGTGTAATAAAATTTTGTGTATTAATGAAAATAAAAACTGTTTCTTTGAATATTATCAAATTAAATTTATGCGTAAACCCGATTTTATGTGTAAAAATGTTTTAAAAAATTAAAAATTTTATAATTTTATAAAATAATTATTTTGTGTTGTAAAATATTAGTGTTCTCTGGTTATTTAGTATTTTTAAGAGTTAAAACTCCGTTAAAAAAGTCATGAGGTCATTTTGTATTATGATAATATTTTAAACCTCTGGATACTGATGGTATTTTAAAGCATTAATTAAATTAATTAGCTCTGAAGGATTAAATTTCCAAAGTTGAGTATTTTATTTATGTATGTCCCTTGATTTTCAATGTAGTGTTTCAAAGAAATATTGCACGAAAAAAATTACAGTACTTCATAATGCGGTAGATAAAGGGTTAAATACAGCAAAAGGTAATTATATCTCCATTTTTACATTCCTTAAGATTTAATTAAAAGTATTTTAATCATTATGTAAGATAAAGTGAAAAATATTTTACTTCTTTTGCTCTTACCCTTTCCGTATCATTAACATAAATACACATCATTATTATGAATTTCCCTATACTATTTTCATGTTGATAACCGTGATTCTTAGCTTGAATTCTCCATAATCTTTTAAACAGACTAACAGATTTCTAACAGATTCAGACTAACAGATTCTAAACAGATTTCTAATGGAAAATTAATTGAATTCAGACGACACAGTTAAAAATATTATAATAGAGCCCCTTTTTTTCATTTGCTTTTTAAAAAAAAACTATGCAAGAGAATATTTCCCTAAACAGAAAACTAAGCATAAATAGATAACAGATCTATTCGAGTACTACGATAAATCAGAAAGATTGCCAATGAAGAGGGAACAACTTATTGACACACCAATAGATTCTAAATTTAAGCACAAGAACAACCCCTAAGTTTTTGGTTGCAAATTATCACAAAATACAGATCTATAAGTATTTTAATGCCATTCTCTCGGAACAATGTATTTAAGTGAAAAAATTTTCTCGGTGAATATGGTAACAAAAACATAACAAATTTAAACGCAGGATATGAAATACAATTACAGATAGCTTCAATAGAGTTAGATTTCGACAGTTTGCATAAGAAATGCAAGCTCGTCGTTGTCATTAAAAATGATACAAGATAGGTGATACCTGGAACATGACTCAGTTCTATAAATAATTAAATTATATTAATTTTATGTGTTACACACACTTTTTTTTACAAAAATCAGTACTTTTTTTTATTTGTCTGTATATTAAGTATCTATAACATGTTGAGATCAGTAGAACGTCGTTTATCCGAACGTTTATTATTCGGAGCGTCAAATATCCGAACCAAAGTCCGGATACGTTTTCGTCTAGCGCAATGCTCAACAGTTGTTTCGCGTGAGCCCAAAAGTGATGGGAAAACCCAAGGTGAGGGATATTTGGGGAATTTCAGTTGCGTGATTTGGTAAACATCTGCGCGGAATATTAGGTCAATTAGTTTCCAAGTAAGGGGTGTATGCGTGCTCTTTTGTTAAGTTTTGTCGATGTAGAAAACTGGATGGCATGCGATGCAGAAGACTGTGGATTTCAAATGCTAAATGATGACGAGATTGTGACTTCCATGCAAGAAAAATCCGACCCTGTCGACGATGAAACGGATGAAGACGACGACAACAACAACAACAACGAAATTAGCAAGGGTCCATCAAATCCTGACGCGTTTTTCTGCGTTAGAGACAGCTATGGAGTGGTACGAACAACAATCAGATTGCTGTCCTACGCGACTACTGCTGCTCAAGAGAATCAGAGACCGTGCAGCAAAAAAAAAAAACAAAAAAAAAACGATGTATAACGGTACAACGAAAAATAAGTGATTATTTTCCACAATAAAGGTAAAATTGGATATTTTGCACCTATTTTGCTTTTTCTTCAAGCACATTTCCCGCATGTGATGATTTTCAATATTCGTATAGTGTCCGGTTTCATATACTGCATGGATCGCATTCAGTTATCCGAACAATCACGTATCTGAATGGTGTCCGATCCCAATTGATTCGGATAATCGAAGTTCTACTGTATTTTAAATATTATTTTAAGGTATATTCTTCTAGGAAATTGGGGGATGGGATGCCTCAAAATTACCTCATAGTTTCAAGTGTTCCGTAAGTTGACAAAGTTTGAAGGTCACTGATGTGGACTGATTGCATGTGCGTGTGAATAACCTACTTGAATAACACCCGTGTTTGGCGTATGCAAGTATAAAGTAAAAATCAAAATATATTTAAACATATACTTCTGAAGAGGATTTATTATTCTTTACGATGATGAATCATTTATTGGTATGCCAAAATAAGGTCCCAAGCCATCGGTTCTCGTATTAAGTAACTTATTTTTTTAAAAAATCAGCAATTCTAACACTGACGAGAACTGAAACAGAATGAATTCAAGTTTCTAACTTTTAGTATCACATACAATGACAAGAATTTGCTTATATTTGTGAAGTAAAAAATTCTTGAAATACCCACAAGCCCTGTTTAGAAATATCAAGAATGATAACGTATATATGAGGATCGTGCTATGGTTTGAGTTAATATCGAATTGTATATTTATATCAAGATGCGTGTATTTGTGTGATAAATCCTCACCATCTCATATTTCTTTTTGTGTGTGAATAAGATTGAAAATTATAACATTGAAAATAGTTGATTTCCTCTATTCAATACCGAAATAAAAATAAATATAATGGGAGGGAAATCAAAACTTGTCCATCTTTTTATTTTCTGTCTTTGTGTGTTAAAGAGGAATTTTTAAAACAATCGAGTCACCAAATTTTTTTGACAGTGTACCTTAAAAACAAAATAATTTGGAAAAGTATCCCATACAAATAGATTTAGATTAGCAAGCATATTACATACTATATGTAATAATTTAAATTTATTTTTACAAAATATTCGAATCTTATTTATTTATATCTAAATCATAATTAAAAATACCCTATTCCGAAACGCACCTCATTTCATCTCGTTTTAAAGCATTAAAACCTATAGATTGACAGATTAATTAGTAATTTCTCGTTTAAAGGATTAAATCTTGAATTTTGGACAAATTTATTGGCAATTCTAGTAAAAGAATATCATAATGGCTTGCACATGCCTTACTAAGTGGTTGAAACTTTTTCCTAAATAGTGATGCAAATTCTATAAATAACTTATATACTTTATTTAACTTTCCTTCACTTGAACGCGTAATTATATTGATAATATTACGCGTTTCTCTGCATATCCTTGTGTTTTAAAATCCATAAAAAAATGACTAATTCCCTCTCCTGTATTTTTACTCTTGAGCAAAGCGCACGCTCAAAATAACTCTCGTGATGTTAATATACTATATATATGTATATACATATACAACTTCAGACAATTAAGTTGGGTGAATGAAGTCAGAACGGCCGATCTGGCAACACTGGCGAAGCAAAACGCTACATATGTGTAGCGTCAGGTGTTGACAATCTGCCCTTGCAGTTGTTCAGTTGAGATACGTTTGTGTTCCGTGTAAGACTTGTTTCACAAAGTGCTTGTTTAGTACGTTGGTTCTTAACTGAGAGCAGAAAAATGAACGAATAAAAGATCAATTTAAAGTTTTGTTTTAAGCGTGGCAAGATACCAAAAGAAACTCATGCGATGCTGGTACGTGTTTATGAAGATCAGCATTGTCCATGAAGTGTGTGCACGAGTGGTTCGCCCGTTTTCGAAAAGCAGGGAAAGAGTTTCTGACAACACCCGTTGCGGAAGACTGGCGACATTAAGAAAGAGAGAAAATTAATCACTAAAGATCCCCAATTAACTGTTTACATGATAGCTGATGAACTGTGGATTTACGGTGAATCCTAGCGACAAATCGTTACCCAGAATTTAGGTATGAGAAAAACGTCTTATCGATATTGACGATATTCCTAACATCTAACGAAACGTGACGATGCTTTTGAACTCCACCCTAATAGAAGACTTCTTGCAAAGTTTCCAGAACATGTATAGCAGATTTCAGCGGTGCATAGTTATGGGAGGTGACTATTTCGAAGGACAGTAAGGTAACTTTCGTTAATATTTCATCTACGTTAATGTTACAGGACTATTCAACGAACTTTATTGTCAGAGGTTGTATATGTATAAATAAATATATATATATATATATATATATATTTATAAACTTGAAAGAGAACGATTTATTTGTAAATAAACTTCAAACAATTTAAGAATTTAAGGAGAACATTAGAACTGTGTTATCGGAAGTGTAGAACTTCAAACATTGTTGATAGATATGAAAAATTCTGTAGTAAGAGTCTATATTTTTGAGCAGGAAAATGGTGGTTATGTGAGGTATGTTCTTCACTTAAAATGTTCTGGAAAAAAATCTATCAATAATATTTCAAATGTTTGTAAAAGTTATTTTCGCTTTACATTATTTAGTCTTTCAGTGGTCACTTTTCAGTTTATGAAGTAAGAAACTTGTTAAAAATTGGTTTGATAATAAAATTGCTGATTAAGTTTAAGCAAACTCATTTATAACAATTGCTTATAAGGAAATAAATCTTTGATAATTTAAGAAATGTAAAATGCGTGTGAATAAATATATTCAATGTACGTTAATTTTATTAGAAATTAGTGTTAGAGAGAGTGTATTTTTTTCGATAAAAAGTAGCATACACATTTTATTTACCAAAAATATGTTCTACATCCTTCCATGTTAGGTCGGTGACTACAATAGCTGCGGGGCATAGTCGCGGATTTGTAATTGGTGTTATTCCTATCGAATCGAGCATTCGATTCCTAGTGATGCTAATAACCTACTATGTAAATAATTAGAAATAATTACTTATTCACTAAAACGGAAGAATTTTTCTGCATGAAAGAAAAATTCCTTACGATGTGATCCATTTATATATTTCACGAAATAAGTCAGATATTTAAAATCAAGTTGCTCCAGAAAAAAATTCATGCAGTCTATAAATGAAAAACATGTAAAAACTACTTTTTAATTGTATGTTATGGAAAAAATCATAAGTGTGTAAATAATTGTTATATACTTTATATTAGCAAGTAAAATACGCTTGTGTATTTAAAAGTTCACAAGCATAATTAACATCTTTAAATTCTACTTTAGTAATATAAATCAGTTTGAAGATATTCATGAATTATGAAATTTATACCTTTTAATTATAATTTACAAATAATTGCTATGCAAATTAATAGAATATATAGAATATGAGTTCAGAGTTGAATTTTTAAAAGCCTGTTTTGTAATTTTTAAAAATAAATCACAATTATGCTATATTAATTGTTATTAGTGTATCAAAGCAACTACTAATTGCTATGTTCACAGAAGGGATGAAAACCATAATATTTTTACAACGGAAATAAATCGTAGATTTAAAGTCCACCATTTCTGTAAATTCATTATTGATTTTTTTTTATAATTAATCTAATTTCGATACATATCAATAGTTTCAAAATCCTCTGTATATTATTATTATTATTATTATTATTATTATTAGTAGTAGTAGTAGTAGTGTTAAGTATTTAAACGAATTATTTAAGAATAATTACATAATTATGTAAATACAGCATTTTTTTAGACAACCTATGAAGTTATAGTATTTTCTAACATATATATTAGTTATTTCAAACAGTAAGAAAATTGAGAGTAAGTTTTTAAAAAAGTATTTGTTTCACTGTTTTTAAAACTGAGTATAATTTAAATGTTGTCAATATAATGTGTAATGTGTACAAACACACAAAAGATTAATAAGACAAACATTATTGTAATATATAATTAAGAAGCAATGAATTTACATGCACATATAATTTTTGATTTCAAACACTTGACAAAAGTACTAGAAATTTAAAATTATATTTAAGTGTCTCAAGTAGGAGCTTAGATTTCATATGCAGTCTTTCTAATAAGCAGCCATTAAAATATAAGCGGCAGTCAGTAAAATATTTTCATAAGCAGTCAGTAAAATATTAAATTAAAAGTTACATCATATTTTTAACTTTAAAATTCAATTGATTATATTACAAAGAATTAATTAAAAGTTTAATCGAAAGAACATAAAACTGTGTAAAAAATATTTAATATGCAAACTTATTTTTCAGGGATTCATTGTTGAAAATTAGTTATTCCATTAAAAATTTAATTGTATTTTGCCAATTTATTATCATCCCTAAGAAAACAACTTTTATAAATTATTTGTTTAAAGTAACGAATGTAATTAAAACTATTCAAGAAATTTTTTTTAATTCGTTTTTTTCCAAAAAGTTGAATTAAATTTCAATTTTTAATTGCATAAACATAGCTTCTGAATTCTATTAAAATATGATGCGACGGATTCATGATATTAAACTTCATTTTATATTATATATTATTTTATATTATACTAAAAATATCGGATTAATCAGTCATTTTTAAGATAATGATTGAAGCGGTAAAATAAAACTAATATCAATACTAAATTTTTTTTGCATTTTTAAAAAAATTTAAAATTTAACAAATAGTTTTGCTACTTCCCAATTTATACTTTGAGTTTTATGAAATGTTTTCTTTCTGATACTGAAACACTCTTTTTTGTAAATAAAGTTCACAATATTAAAAATATTAAAGATGTTCTAATAACAAAGAACCTTCGTCGCATCTATTTTATTTACCCCACTACCCCTATGAGCCAACATTGGATGAAGATAAATCTATTTTTAGAACACAATCTTTTACGTCAACAAAGTGTTAAATATCAAAGTATACTACACCCACACAGAACTTATCTCAGAATTAAATTCAATGAAAAATAATAACATATTCAACATATATTCCAAAATGGGCTAATATAAATAATTCTAAAGTACATATTTCATCATCACTTCTCCTCAGGATCCCATGAACTCCATCCCAATTATAAATACAAGGGAAAAGGTATTAAAAGTTTACCTCTTGTCGGTTCTTTTGGGAACTATAAATTCAAGCTGTAAAAGATCGTCATCAAAGGAAGGCATTCTATTCGTATTTCTTCCTTTATAGTTAAATGAGAGATTAGAGCTGGCTTGTGAGATATCTGGAGAATTCAGTGATGTCGCTCACCATCGCAGTCGCAACAGCGAGGGAGTATTGTGAATAGCGCAAGCGCAGCTTAGAAATCAATATATTTAGTCCTGCACATTAATTCTGAAACATGGAAGAAAACTGAGGGGGTGGTGGAAGAACTTAATAATGGAGAAACACTGGACGAAACTAAATTTTATTGAGGTCTGGAAATCCTTGGTGTGTGTGTGTGTGTGTATTAAGGTTTCTTTCTATGTACACTCTTCGGAAATCTTTTGCTAACATATTTTTTATTTGCCATTGACTGGAGGTATGCGTCTTTAAAAAGGGTCTCAGGGGTGTTAATCTTATCTCGGGAGCAGAAAAAAACATAAACAATTTTTTATGAGATATAATTGTTTGAGGTTAAAATTAAATAATTCGATTCTTTTACACATTATTTATAAAGGAAGGATGTTTCAAAAGAGTGTAAAATTCAATCATAAATTTAAAAATTACAAGCATATGAAAATAAGAAGCATTTCTGTAAGAAATATTAATTGAATTTTTCGTTGCACGGGATATTTTTCCTAAGATAGTAGTTCTAATTACTAGCAATAAGCCGACTTATAAAGTTAAATACATCATTATTACAGTGTAGCATTTTTTTTTATATAAATAGAATTAAAAAAAAATTTTAAATAAAAAAAAATTTTCTTAAATTTTAATATTTTTTAAATTTTTAAGTATCGTTTAAAGAGTATGATACATTTTAAAATTCTATAAAGTTCTATCAGGGCAGGCTCTAGCAATTTTACCGCCCCTCGCCCCCACCTATAAAACTGGAATATTCCTTGCGAAGAAAAAGGGAGCGAACAGTACATATATATATATTAAAAACTAAAACACAAAAATTACCACTGTTTTTTTTTTCTGGCTTTTAATTCTGAAAATTTTTTGATCAATTTGTTCGGTTATTTCATGTTTGATATATAGCCAATGTGTAGCGAAGCCAGAAAATCTATCTTTAAAATTTGTGAACTGTAAGAAATTTTTTATTAATTTTAATTTTGAGAAACTAATATCTACACTTGCCAAACTTATTAGCAAAGAAAGTAAAATAAATGCAAAAGCAAGCTTTGGAGCAAATTCTAAAACTGAAATAAATTTTGAAACTTCAACTGGGCTTTCTTTTTTGCCTGTTAAAGCTGAAACTGACATTATCTCATCTGCTCAATCAAGCACATTTACATCCAATGATTCTCCGTCTGTCAACATCATTTCTAAATTTTTACAGTTTTTAATTAGTTTAAGTTTTAAGAGCATCTCTTAAATCATATATATTGTACAAAAATTGAAAACAATTACTGCCAGTACTCATTAAATTAAATCTGCATTCCAAGGCATTAAATGCTTCGTCCAATTTAAAAAAATAAAACTCTATCTTGAATTTTAATTTAGGATATTCTATCGGATCATCGAGTTTCTTTCTTTTCTATTAGGCAATTGATAGTTTTTTATGCCTCCCTCAGACATAAAATTTCAACATAAAAAAAAACCAAATTTACAATTAACAAGACAAATGAGAGACAGTTTTTCTTAACCCCTTTAAAAACCACAATTTCTCTTACAAATAAAATGTCGCTTCAACAAAATTATTTCAATTCAATCCAAAAATAAAATTTTACAATCCATATACTCTTATCTATAACTATGGATACTATATACACAATAATTTCATTAACATTAAAATAACCTACTTTTCTATTACCTCAATAATCCTTTTGTTTAAAATCGTTATTCAATTATGTGATTTTATTTATTACACACTTAATATATATAAACATTAATAGTCTTAATATACACTCATGAACAAAAAAAATTAGCGCACCAAAAAGGAGTCGTCAAAATGAAACGAAGTTTTACATACGTAATGACTACTTTGATATAAGTAAATGATTAGAAAATCAAAGAAAAAGGATCATTTATTTCAGAGAAAAAGGCAAAAGAACGGAGGATTTAATACCCTGTTAAACCCCCTCTAGCGCGAATGCACGATGCGATGCGATCACGCATTGAGGGAAACAAGCTCTGTATGATGTCTTGAGACATTTCGTTCCATATTTGCTGTAACCTTGCCTCTAGTTCGTTCAAACTCGTGGGATGCGCAACTCGCCGTCCCAAATGATCCCAGATATGCTTGATTGGAGACAAATCTGAGAATAGGACAGACCAAGGAAGGGTAGTAACAGTGCGGAGACAGTCTTGTGACACCCTTGCCGTGTGAGGCCGAGCATTGTCTTGTTGAAAAATGTCTCCTGGGAGCCGTTGCATGAGTGGCAACACATGTGGTTGCAGGATGTCATGGACATACTGCTGGGCTGTCATGGTGCCACGGATCAATACTAGGGGTGACCGTGTATTGTAGGCAATGACACCTCATACCATCACACCAGCTGTGGGAGTGGTGTGTCGCTTTAAAGCAAAGGCAGGATTGAGGCGTTCACCACGGGGTCTCCACACACGAACATGATTATAATCACTGCTGAGATTGAATCTGGATTCATCGCTAAAGACGACCTGGTTCCATTCCACTGCAGTCCAGTTTCCTCGTGCGCGGCACCACTCCAAACGGAAGCGTCGATGGGTGGGCGTCAAGGGCAGCACACGTATTGGGCGCCGCGATCCTAAATGTCCTTCAGCCAGGCGCCTTCATATGGTTAGAGAAGAAGACATAGGGGCCCCTAGTGAAGCTACCTGTGCCTGGATGGCGGCCGATGAAGCAGTTGGCTGTACGCGTGCATTTCTTACGATGTGGCGGTCTTCTCGACGACTGGTCTGTCGAGGGCGTCCTGAGCCTGGTCTACGCGCAAATGACATCTCTCAGATCCACTGGTCTCAACCACTCCTCACAACACAATCAGAGCGGCCTAATTGACGAGCTACTCGCCTAGCTGACCACCCAGCTTCCATCTTGCCGATGATTCTCCCCCTTTCAAACTGCGACAGCTGCTCATATTGTCTTCGAAAACGACGTAATTGCATGTCTAGCTCAGCGCTTCCTTTGTAAACGATTCAGCATACTCAAACAAGCTTTGGTTACCTGTTTTATACTCCACGGAGAACGATGTTAAACGCCATCTACCGGTTATACGTAATGCGCAATCACGTATAGCCGGTAATCATTTGCATATCTCCCCGACATGTACCTTCATGACAAGTTTCTTTACGATCCCGCAGTTATTTTTTGGTGCGCTAATTTTTTTGTCCATGAGTGTATATTAATAGTCTAAAATCACTAGGTTTCTCGAAAGTATGATGAATATTTTAGAAAATATTTTCATACCAAATTTTCCATAACAGAAAAAAAAGAAAAGTATTTTTAAAATTCGGTTCAAATGCCGCCCCTAAAGTTTGCCGCCTCAGATATAGGTCCGGTTTGTCCGGCCCTAGAGCCGCCCCTGGTTCTATACAGCAAAGGCTACTACACTCATGTCCATAAATTAAGGATAATTCAGAATCACACAGAAATTGAACTCTAAAATAAAAATTTCACCTGTAGAATTATCACACACATCTTGAAGAAGAATATGCAAATTACAGGAAACCACCAGATGGCGCGAATAGTGCGTCACAATGAGGAGAGTGTAAGAGAGGGGTATATAAGGAATGGGTGGCAAAGAAGTAAAATTGTTCACAAGCGCTTTAAAAGCCTTTCAGTGCAATAACCGCATAGTTATGGCACAAAGGAAGCATTTGGATGATTTTTTTACGTGGTAGAATTATCGGACGACTGGAATGTGGACGTACCCAGCTGGAAGTATCCGAGGAACTTGGAATCGCCCAGAGTGTCATCTCCAGGCCTTGGCAACGATTCCAAGATGATGGTAATGTGAGTAGATGTTACAGCACAGGTCGCCCCCGAGTTACAACGCCGAATGAGGACCGGTATTTGGCAGTTACTGTCAAAAGAAACAGATGGAGCACAGCATCAGACCTATCTCGTCAGCTCTCTTCAGCTACCGGTACGACAGTTTCAAGGCAGACCGTGTACAGACGCTTAGGGCACATTGGTCTATATGCTCATAGGCCTGTCAGATGTGTTCCCTTTACAACTCACTGTCGCCTGCGATTAACCTGGAGTAGAGAGCATGCATTGTGGACACCGCAACAGTGGTCTTGTGTGATGTTTTCCGACGAGTCCAGGTTTAGTTTGCAGTCTGATTCTCGTGGACTTTCATATCGAGAGCGCCAGGTACCCGTTATCACCAAGAGAACACCATTGAACGACACCGTTACGGTGGTGCAGGATGGCTCGTTTGGGGAGGAATTATTCTAGTTTCCAGAACTGACCTGCATGTTCAGAGTGTAACGATGACTGGCCACATCTATCGGGATGTCATTCTGGAACAACATGTACGTTTGTTTCGGGGTGCCATGGGTGCTGAATTTCTGTTTATGGATGACAACGCCCGTCCTTACCGTGCAAACATTGTAGACGAATGCCTTCAATCGCAGGATATCACCCGTATGGATTGGCCAGCATACTCACTGGACTTGAATCCAATAGAGCATGTGTGGGATATGCTTGGCCGACGAATTGCAGCCCGTCAACCCCCTCCCACCTGTCTACCGGAACTTCGGATTGCATTGCTTGATGAGTGGTGTAATATTCCCCAAGATCAGATTGATAATTTGATACTCAGTATGCGTAGGCGTTGTAAGGCCTGTATTGCATCGTCCGGGAGACATACTCCGTATTAACCATCATACTAACCATGTTATACTGTTTTTTGTGAATAGGTTCTTTTTTAAAATTTGCTCCAGGGAGTAAAAATCGCAATTTTTATTAATTATGTCAAACATATAGCATCTTTTTTGCTCTTTACCTTTTGTTTAATAAATAGACTTTACAAATAAGTCAAATTTGTTTTGCTTCTGTCTCTTTCTTTGCCTGAACTTCATTATCCTTAATTTATAGACATGAGTGTATTTTAGGAAATACCATGGACAACGCTAAATTTACTTAATGTTTCTTATTTTCATATGATTATAATTTTTAAAATCAGGACCAAAATCATTTTAAACCTTTTTGAAACCTTATTCCTTTATAAATAATGCGCAAAAATCGAATTATTTAATGTTCACTTCAAAGAATTGTACCTTGTCTAAAATTGTTTATATTTTCAATTCTTAGACAAAATTAACACCCCTGAGACCCATTGTTGCTTTGGAAGAATAGCTGTGAAAAGAGAGCAGATTGAAAAAGTGTAACAGTTAAATTATTTAAATATCTTCCACAAAAAATAATCAGTATTACTTTTTTAATTAATTCAATCCACATATGATCTCTTAAGGATTGATATTTAATCTGAGATGTTATTGTTTAATTTTGTTTCATAACCGATTTCTAAACAATAAATCTATTCAAGATTTTAAATGATACTTATTTGTGTTCATATTTTCCTGTTTTTTCTTTTTAAAGTAAATAATTCCGTGTAAATCATTTTTGGTTAATCTTTTTTATACTTACATTTTTCACATGTTTTTTTAATATATATCTTTATATACAGGGTGTTTCATAAATGATGGGAGTAACTTTAAGAGGTGATAGTACACATCAAGACGAGTAATAGTAAATAGGAAACCAAGTGTCCCAAACGTCTTCCGAAGGAGAAAGGCGCCATCAAAGTTTAGGGTCCTAAATTTGAGATGATGATAAAAACGGAAAAATGGATCGATTCATTTGCGGTTTTCACTAAAATCATTCTTTAAATTAGTATTTTCTTTAAAAAAAAGTTTTAAAGACAAAGTTAAAAAATGCCGTTAGAGGGCGCTCTAGACTTTGGAGTACCGAACAACTACCTTTTACCAGTATGCTTTTATTTTGTTAAATGTTTACAAAAGCTTAGATTTTAACTTGAATTTTGAGCGCAAAATTGAAACCATCGGGAGCGGTTAAGTGGCCCAAATGTAACCGCGTTCAGGGGGGGGGGATTGAAATGCTCGTATGTAATAATCAAAATAAAAAACGATAAAGCAAACTTTAAGAGGCGATAGTACAACATCAAAACAAGCAACATTCATCAAAGAAATCATACTCGTAATTTTAACCCGAAGGTGATAGAGGGCGCTGAAACAGATTTCGTTTTAAGAGACAAAAAAGGAAACAAAAAACATTTACGTTATAAAAAAAAGTTTAATTAGAAATGATTGCAATAGCTGTTCGAAACACTGACCATTAGAGGCGATGCATGCGGTACAACGGTGAAGAAGGGATTCACGAACCCTCTGAAACACGCCAGGAGTATCGCGCACCTCTCCTGCAGCTGCCGAAAGTCTGGCGACGAGTTCTTCTGCAGATTCGATAGGAGTCTCATACATAAGACTCTTCAGGTGTCCCCACAAAAATAAATCCAGGCATGAAAGATCGGGCGATCGCGCTGGCCAAGGGACAGGACCACCTCGCCCAATCCATTGATTTGGAAAGGTTGCGTTTAGATAATTTCGCACCTCTAGCGCAAAATGAGCTGGTGCTCCATCCTGCTGGAACCACATTACTCGCCGGATACGAGGGGGAACATCTGTCATCATTTCCGGCAGCACATGTTGCAGAAAGGTAAGATATTTTTTTCCATCCAGGCGTTCTGGCAGAAGATAAGGTCCAAGTAGATGGTCACCAATTATTCCTGCCCAAACATTTATGGAAAATCGTCGCTGATATGCAGGCGTAGAAGATGCATGTGGATTTACATCTGCCCATTGGTGGGAATTGTGGGTGTTAAATGTACCGTCACGTGTAAATGTACATTCATCTGTAAAAAGCACAGTTGCACCAAAATCGTGATTTATAGTGTTCTTCTGCAGATACCAGCGAGCAAAATCCATTCGACGAGGAAAATCCCTTTGAGTCAGTTCCTGGACTCGTTGGACATGAAAAGGATGCATACTTTCATCCTTTAGTACTCGCCATGTCGTGGAGGGTGATACTTCAATTTGACTAGCCACTGCTCGCGTGCTTGTATTTGGATGATCAGCCACCATATCCAGAATTTTTTCTTCCACAGCTACCGTTCTGTTAGACTTCGCACGGCCTGCATTTGAACGTGCACCAAAAAAGGATCCTGTCTCACACAACTGTCTGTGCAAGCGCACAAATGTTTTATCATTGGGCAACCGCTAGTTGGGAAACTTTTTTCCGTACAATCGTCGCGCCTCTGCACTATTCCCATTTGCAGTTCCGTAGATGAAGTGCATATCAGCCTTTTCTTGATTAGTGAAGGGCAACATCTTTCGTTACGTTTGTACCGTGATTTACACTTGCACACTCGGGTCAGTGGCTTTTATCTTAATAACAATTTGCGTATGCGTTCTTCTTCTTCCCCATATCACAATTTCATGTTGTTCTTCCAGAAACTTGCAGCTATAACGCTTGCATGGATAAAATTTGAAGATGCTCTAACACGTTTGCGTTTGAATTCAAATCATGCATTTTCTAATCAAAGTTGATTGTTTTTATGTTGTACTATCGCCTCTTAAAGTTTGCTTTATCGTTTTTTATTTTGATCATTACATACGAGCATTTCAATTCCTCCCCCCCCCCTGAATGCGGTTACATTTGCGCCACTTAACCGCTCCCGATGGTTTCAATTTTGCGCTCAAAATTCAAGTTAAAATCTAAGCTTTTGTAAACATTTAACAAAATAAAAGCATACTGGTAAAAGGTAGTTGTTCGGTACTCCAAAGTCTAGAGCGCCCTCTAACGGCATTTTTTAACTTTGTCTTTAAAACTTTTTTTTAAAAGAAAATACCAATTTAAAGAATGATTTTAGTGAAAACCGCAAATGAATCGATCCATTTTTCCGTTTTTTATCATCATTTCAAATTTAGGACCCTAAACTTTGATGGCGCCTTTCTTCTTCGGAAGACGTTTGGGACACTTGGTTTGCTATTTACTATTACTCGTCTTGATGTGTACTATCACCCCTTAAAGTTACTCCCATCATTTATGAAACACCCTGTATATATATATATATATATCTCAGTGACTGTTCTTGATTAAAACAAATAATTCGTTTTACGATTAGATATTTGAGAGCACAGGGCTTGTGAATTTTTAAAACTTATAGTCAGTAGGCAGCCTTCTAATTAATTAGAATTATGTTTTTAAGTATGTCATTACGATATTTTTTCTGAATTAATTGTAAAGAAAATGTATCACTGTTTGGTTTTTTATATTTATTTTTGTAAGCCATTGGCAATAAAATTACCCAACATAGCAAGAATACACAATAAAAATATAACGAAAGAATCCGTTTTTTTGTGTCTCGCATTTATCTTATCAGTTAATTAAATTAATTTAACAATAGCTTTCAATAAAAGCCGGAAACTCCATTATTTTTATAAGAAGTACCATTCTTCATCAATTAAAGGAATTTTAATCAGCTTGTATAAAATGTGTATAGTTATGTGCAGCAGCGACTGCGGGAAAAGCTTAGAAGAAATTTTTAAAAAAAACTATCACAGAGATTTTTAAACTACTAGATTCATTAATCTTGCCTTTATCAAAAGTTTCAAACAAATTTGTTAGAATCCATTCGAAAAATATTGATTTAATCGTATTTTAACCAATTTTTCATACTTTTCTGAATTATAGTTTTTGTGTTATGAGAAATTGACTTTTTTATTCCCCAGAGCAGGGGTGGATAGACTTTTACATATGGTACGGTCTACTTCTAACTTTTTCAAGGTGTTGCGGTCTACCTAGTGAAGTAGGTGTGATGAGATAAAAAAAAAGGTGTGTGCAAAATATTTATTATATATATATATATATATATATATAACAATAATAAATACGGAATATGTACTTACCTACATAATTACAATAAAAAACTTGCTTTTTTAAAACTGCGTTTAAAGTAAAACCCAAAGATACAAATATAATAATAATAGCCAAATATAATATAAAATGATGCATTTATTATCAATCAATTCAATATACATGAAAAAATAAATCCTTTTCATCTAAACTTAGTCCTCATAGTTACAGACAGTTGAAGACTTAGTATGCATACAGTCCGCAACCGCAACTCTTGAATATCTTGGTGCTAATTCTGCCCTGGATTCTAAGTAGTCATCTGTGAAGCTGGAACGATATATTGTCTCACAATTTTATTCATCGTTGAAAAATCAGATTTACACCGGTAGCAGGACGTCTTAAGGCAAGGGACAACTGACCCGGACCCAGGCTTCGGCCACAATGGGGCTCGTTTCGTCCTCAAAGCCTTAATAATATACTGATTCGAATAATTTCAACGGTCAAAAGTTTTTTCCTGTTGTTATTCTTCTGTGTCTGCGAAAGTTTCTTATGTTTTGCTAACACATGACTCACGCGAAAGATACAACTGTTGCCGTCTTAGATATAGTATTGGGTTTAATAAACATTATTATTGTCCCATTAAATGAGATTTAAATTTTCTTAACTTTTGCTTGCGCAATTCGTTTTTTTAACGAAACTGCATAAAAGCTTTCATGCAGGATTTTGAAATGCCTTTCAACATTTTTTTTAGAAATGCCACACTTGCGTGACACATATAGCGCACACATTTTGCATTCACCATTGTAAAGAAAAAACTGTTCTACCCATTTTGCATTAAAATTGTATGTTTTCTTTTCTTAACACTTGGTTTGACTTGTGCCTATCTTTTCAAATACGGCAGATTACTAGTTTTACTACAAAACACGAGTAACACAAAATTAGTCAAGTTGAATGTTTGAACAATTATGAGTGATTGCTAGACCGAGGAGCAGGAGGTATTCAATTCAACGAGCAGCGAGCTTACGTGAACCCGGATGAATCTGTATATAACCGACGCGTATATACTCAACACATTCGCTTTCAGGTCTCACGCCATCAAGGGCATGACGTCAACGACAGAAACCAATTACGCAGAAGTGCGGGTGTGAAGTGATGTCTGAACAGCCAATCTCGTGATATCGCGAAATAGATGATCATCGAAGTTTGCTCTATCCTTCATTTGGCGTGTGGGAAAAAAACTCATTTCTACTGCTTTCGTAGTGGTGTAATCAATCCCCCCCCCCCCGAAAACGGCAGCGAGCGTGTTAAGCGTCCTTGTGCACTTCCAATTAAAGTACATGCGTCATCTGCACATTCATCGAATCATTTTTTTAGTAAACACAGTCGCATCGATCGCGAA
>BMAO01025063.1:0-16324 GCA_019973975.1 Trichonephila clavata | reverse complement strand
ACTGAAAACCTTTTTCCACATAAAATCGAATGATAGGACTCTTAGTATTACAGAGAGATAGGCGGAATACTGCTCCACCTTTACCAAGTTATTCTCATAGCTATCCTATAGAAAATCATATATTTTATTTTACTACTCATTTCTATATGTCAGTTCATTTTTTTCATTTAGGCATTATGTTTTATATGTTTTCTCTTTTATTGCTGTGTGATTTGTTTTTTTTTCTTATATATGGCGTGGAAGTCTGGCAAGTAGTACCAGCTCAGGTTTTGTCAATGTCACTTGATTGAGGTTCAAAATTAGAAGTACGTCACCAATATCTCTTTCATTGCTTTAAGTGCTACGTAAATAAAATATCTAATCAATTAAACTATTTACATATTCATGTAAAAAATAAAATTTTTATTGAATGTTTCTATATCTTGCAGACACTGTGTGATAGGAATGGACCGTGTTATATGGAGAAAAAATTATTATTAAACAGAAACTATCTATGGGAAAAAGATGTTCCATCGTATTGAGATTAGGAAAAAAATAATTAAAATAAATAATTTAAAAATTTAATATTGCCACAAAAGGAGGTTGAATTTTCTAAAAAAATAATGAAAGATTTAGTTTTAATTAGATGATTTTAGACTCAAAATGAATCATTTTTTAAATAACCAAAAACTGGGATTATTGACAAATGAGTATTATATTGAATAGTACATTGTACATTGCAACCCAGTTCTCATTCCCTGAACCATTGAATCATCTCTATCCAAGCTTTTGTCCCTCTTCCGCTTTACCCGTCCACTGTAATTTAGAAGGTAGGTTTTTTTAAAAAAATTAATTCTAAAAGAAGCTGTTAAATGCTGTCGATAGGATTTTTTTTTTTGCGACTATTTTGTAGGTGTCCTCTCATCGAAATAAATGTTAAGAAATACCAAAATATACCTTTTTTCATTCAACAAAATCTACTTTCAATTTTTACCATAAAAAAACTCAAATTCATTCTTTCCCCTTGTAGCAATACTTAATAGAAAATTAATTATTTTTATTTTATTCTTCCTTTCATTTATATGTATGAGAACATCTTTTTGCTCAGGTAATTTTTGAAATTCTGAAAAAAGTTTTTGATCCTCCTACTGTGTAATAGGTTTTATGTTCTATCACATCACGATTTATATGGGAACTAGTGCATTCTTCTACCTGAAATATGTTACATGTTCTTTTGCTTTGGTATAAAGCGAAGTGAGCCAAATATAAATGTAGAAGCGAACTTAATAAACCTAGCTGAAAAAAAATACAATGAATTAAAAATGTTTTGTTCTAAGACTCAGTAAGTGTTAGAAAAGGCTACTGTATTATGTGAATACAATAATTGTATTTTTTTTATCTAAAACTTATGATATTCGTTGTACTGAAAGTATTCTAAATTCTTTTTATAAATAGTAAGAGCTTCCAAAATCAAAATGTAAAATTCCTTTATCACTTTATAACATTCTTTTTAAGTACGTTTAAGATAAAATAAGGCTAGAATAACTTTAATACTCTAATCCAGGGGTGAGCATTAAATCGACCGTGATCGACCGGGGATCTCCAAGAGATTTTGGGGTGAAAGCCTGAAGATTAACAGTTAGTGAAAATGTTTTTATTTTTTAATGTATTTTGAATTGTTTCGTAGCAAATGCATCATTTGATATTTTTTATATTTGTGGCTATTATTATTATGCTTGTATCTTGCGTTTTATACTTCAAACGTCATCTTAAAAGTGTAAAGTTATTTTATTGTAGTTATGTAGATAAGTACATATTCCGTATTTATTATACATTTATTTTTCTTAGATCACCACACCTACTCTACTGGGTGGACCGCAACCTTAAAAAAACTTGAAAGGGCCATTACGTAAAAAAAAAGTTTGCTTCACCTGGTCTAATCAAATTATTTTAATTATAAGATTAGTTAAAAGACTAAGTTCTAAGGTTGTTCTTTTTTTTGGTAGTAATTAGAAAATATTAAAAGTATATATATATATATATATATATATATATATATATATATATATATATATAGCATAATTATTAAAATATTTATTCCATGTTTATATAAATTATTCAAAAGTATATAAAAAAAGGGTTACTATATTGACGTACAAAAAGGTAAAACGCTAAAAAATTTATTAACTTTTTTCTAAAGTGAAACTAGCAAAAATGATTAAAAATTATCTAACTCCAAAAATTAAAAACAAGAAAAACAATCAAATCCAAAACGAATTCTATTTACCGACGATAAAAGATTAATTAAGTAATCTGTAGAAAAATTTTAATGAACTGAAGAAATTATCACAAGTTGACAGATTTTAAAATAACTGACAAGTTCAATCTGAAAACTGAATGCTGAACTATTTACGTAGGATTTTTATGATAAAAACTCATAAAATACTAATCAAATATTCAACTGAAATGAATTTAATAAAAGAAACATGTCAGTGACAAAGAAGGAATGAAGAAAATTTGTGGAACGAAGAACAATTAGATTAATATAGATGACAACTTTTAAAGACATCAACATTCAGGCTTGCTTCTTTTCACTTGACACGAATTTTTGCTTTTTAAAGCTTCATTATGTCAAATACCAATTCTGAATCACATATAATTTCAACGTATGCGCTAAGGAAAGGTTACATAAAGTAACTCTCGACTAATGTATTTTACTTTTCTAAAAATTTCGTTTACACTATTAAAACATCTAATTAGTATAGCGTAGCGAAGGAAAAAACCTACATTTTCTTCTACACGTAACGAAACGCTACGTATTTGCCTCGAAAATTAAGTTAATAAATGATAATAAAATCCTGTTATTCTTCACATCATTTGCTGTGACGCATGCTTCACTTTGCCAATGCTGCAAAACTTTCTTCACAGCCAAATTATGCGCCATTTTTAAAAAAAGAGTTAAATAGCTTATTAATGGATTTGGAAATTCGTAGGAAAGTAGTAAGAAAAATATGGAAGAGCGGAAGGGAAAAAATTTTACTTGAACGGAGTAAATTTAATTTTAGTCTTTTTGCAACAAAAATAAAAGTTGAGGGAAAAATAGTCGTAAGTTTATCCCTGCCTAGAAGTGACAAAGATTTCAAGTTTTTATTTTGGTGAAATTCAGTGGCAGTCACGTCTTTGTGATCACGTGTTCCGAGGATAATTGATGACTGAATATTAATTATTCATTTAACGAGCATTGTTTGTGCCCTTACGCGTCTCTTTACTTGCTTATGCTTTTCCACATTCCAAGGTTTACAAGAATTTTTCTGAAACTTTTCGTGCTTTTTTTCCCTTTCTTTCACTCTTCTATATTTTGTAGTTACATCAAACATAGAAGAAGAATTTATAATTATCTTCATTACCAGATTTTCTAATCTAGAAGCATTCCTTTCTTCTTCATATCTTAATAACAGCTCCCTTTTTTTCTTAGATTCTTTTTATTTTTAATTTAATACTAAGAAAAACTCGCTCGCCGTGTGAATCATGTCGATGTATATTTTTTACTTATAAAAGGCAACTTTGGAAAAGGGTACGGCTTAATAATTGAGTGGGAAGTATAAAACGTATGTAATAGTATTACAAGTATTTAGTTTAATGGCTTTTTGTTATACTTTACCTTGAGTTAATTATAATGACATTGTATCTTTTCACAACTGTAACTAAAACTTCACGCATTGTACCTCCATTTGCAGTATGATGCAGTATCAGTACCTCCATACTGATGTATCACTACGCATTATATGATAAAAAATAGTGATAGATTACAAGAATTTTTTTTGTTATACTAATAGTCAAATTTCCTGCTTTTTTGACACTAACAGTGAGTTTTAGAAAGCTAGAAATGTTCATAACGGAACAATCTAGATGTGTAAACTAATGTTCTTAAAATAATTGTCATTCATATTCACATTGATATTTTCATCTAAACTCACTTATATATACTAAAAGTAAATAATTATTGTGACTAATTGTTCATTCCTTTATCGATTTTTATTGCTCTCCAATTAAATTTATTTAAATATTGTGAAAAAAAAAAATCGAAACGAAATGGAGTGGATCGTCACATGATGTTATGTGCTTATTCTTCATTTCGTTGGTCTATGGCAGAGGTGGGCCAACCTTTTTGGGAAAAGTGCCTCTTTCTGATTAAAAAAAATGATACGTGGGCCACTTCCCACTTTTAATACAAAAAAAAAAAAAATGAAAATGTGAAAAAATGCTACTTATAAGCATATTATCGGATTTTTACGAAAATAATATATTTTTTAGAGCAAGTCTAAGTTGTGGGGATTTCAAAATAATATAATAAGTAAGACAAAAGTGCAATTTTAGATTTTACTGTCAATAAACCTTTTTCGGGTTCAATCAGTTAAGTTAGGTATAAAATAAAAAGGAAAAAGATTGAAAGATTAATTCTAAATAATTACTAAACAGTCAGTACATACTGTGGGTTTGGAATTTGTAGCTTTTTTTATATAATCATCTATATTAGGATTAGCTTGAGTGAGTGAGAGAATATTAACGTCGCACTGATTAGCAACACGAGGGCTTTTGGCGATGGTCCGCGTAATTTTGAACCATGGTCAAGTGACGCGGACGACACCTGAGCTGGCACCCCCTCTCCTAACTACCACACCAACGGAAGGACGTTTGAGCTCTCGACAGATTTAACGTGCATCGCGCCCCTACACGGCGGATCTTTAGGGGTACTAGGATCGAACTCATGACACGCTAGCCATGATCCGATGCCTAGACCACTCAGCCACCGCGGCCTAGGATTAGCTTGAAGAAGCTAACATAATTAGGCTGTATTAGGTGCGTATCAGCTAGTTTTGAGAGATATTTTGATTTTATGTTCATAAAAGGAAACATTTATTCCCAAACATACGTTGATATAAATTTGTAAGATTTTTTTTTATCTGAGACAATCATATTTAAATAAAATTGTAAGAAAAAATATTTATTATTTGCTTCAAGTTTATAATTTTTCAGTACGTCTTCGCGTGCCAATTTTTCAACTTCGTTGTACCACACTGTGGCACGCGTGCCGCGGGATGCCACCCCTGGTCTATGGTAAGAAATGAACAGCAACAAATGTGAAGTGAAAAAGCACAGTTGAAAAGTCTCTCAATGCTAAACTTAATGAGGAATGCTTAATACAGGACTGATTGAAAAAAATTGCATTCAGGAGAACAAAATAACACTCAGTAATAAAGGATTCTTTTCAGTGATTAGTATCAACTAATTACAAAGTAAAAAGTCTGATAAAACCCTTTTTTATATAATAAAATTTTAATTTTAAATAAACAGTATAAAATTGCATTTTTCTTATAAATCATACAAATAAACTCTTTTTTATGGAATATTGTATGGAAATTGCAAATTAAAATCTAATGTCAATATATATATAAGATTAAAAAACTGAATTTACTTATTCAAAACTTGCAATAACAGTTCATAGATACATAATAACCATAGAAAAATTGGGAAATAATATTTAAATATTAAATGTAAGGGTAAATGTAAATTAAATGTAATTTATTTATTCTTAATTAATACAACGCAATTACATATTTAAACAACAATTCATAAAAAAGAAATTACTACTTATAAATGTAATGTCATCTAACTATCAAAATGCATCTTTACAATCATACGATTTTCTATTACACACATCGCTATTAAAACAAAAATAATTTTTATATTTTAAGCAGAATAAAGAGACAGCAAAATTACATTCATAACTGAAAATACAATAAAATTCAAAGCAAAGAATTTCAAATACAATAAAGCTTTCAAAGAAATGAAAAAAAGAGTAAAAAAATTGATCTTTATGTATATATTTGGATATATCGCCAACGACAGGATTTTATACAAACATTAGAGTTACTTCTTTTAATTTTATTGCTTCAGTTACAGTTGTATTTTAAAGTTAAAGAATAGAGCTCAAACTAGATATTCGTTTCCAGAGTGATAAATTTTAATATCGGAATCCGACTGCTCAGCAACATAGAAATAACTATATTTCTCGATTCTATTTAAATCAATGCACTTTTCTCTGAGACCAATAGATTCGATATAAACAATTACATTTTAACATCGAATTAGATCCCGACTTAATGCTATTAAAGGTTAGAGAGAAGAACTGCGCTCTTTTAATTCTTATGGGTATTGTATCCAGTATGGGTGGCATTATCAAATGAATAGAGGATAATACCATAATATTTATAATCCGCTATAATATTCCAGGTCCCTAAATAATATGTTAATAACCTTTTAAAACGAGTCCTGGCTGTAAATGTTTACGGTAAACTGATGTATCGTATTTACTCGAATCTAAGCCACACTTTTTTTCCAATATTAAAGCTACTGAAAATTGGTTGCGGCTTAGAATGGAATTAAGAAAATGCTTTCGATGGGGCATTTAGAGCAACAAACAGGTTCTAAACTATTTTACACTGTATTTAATTTTCGACAGACTTGTCGAGAATTTGGGGGTGCGGTTTAGATTCAAGAAAATAAGGTATTTAAAACTAACACTTGAATTAATAGAACTTGAATCGAGTAAAGCAAATTGTTGTGAAAATAATATATTATTTATAAATGCATTATAATTTTATAGTACGCATTCATTACTTTCATAAGACTGTCACTGCAGTATTAAAATAATGTTTACCATTCGTCACATTGAAAAATACTTGGAAGTCTTTAAATTCTTTCAGCTTCGTAAACCAATTTAAATGTATGTATTTTACCTTTGCCTGGTAAAATTTCATTAAAAACTAATTTAGTTTTTTATTTAAAATTATTTTTATTATAGCTGTTTAAATTATTTCATTATTTTTTTAATTTTAAATTTTCATTTAAATAAATAAATTATTATTGATTATAAGATTTTTCTATTATTCCTGAATGCATCTATATTATAATTAAATACGATGAATACACATTTTTATATTAATATTGCAGCACAACGAGTGATTTATAAAATTTTAGAACTCAGAGCAAAATTTATGTAAAGCTCTTTTTAAAATGTTTACTTTATTTTCAATCAAAAGAGATAAAAAAATGTTACAACCATTCCTCGTCCCAGTGAATTTTCTCAAAACGATATTTATAATTGCAATGGCTTTCACTTCTTTCTTTAAATCAAAGACCAAAACCCAGGACAAAGAATAACATTGAGAAATACTTTTGAAAACATCCAAAGAATAGAATTAGTAGAACCGAACACTTCTTCGTGTTTCAAAATATTTCCCTTTGAAAATGAGAATACGGCTTTAAAAAAAGTTTACTACGTCAATGGTAGGTACGTTCAAGCAAATATTCATCTCTATCAAAATAGTGTTTGTTTAATTTCAAAAGAAGTTGCTTTCTATCTCGGATGAGAAAAAGAGTGTGGTTATTTAACCATATTTTTGAATGAAAGTCTCTTTTTCTCTTTTCTATCTATCTAAAACTGATTAATATAAACCTCGTCATGCATAAAACGGCGTATTATTCAGAATACGCTCTGTGAGAAGTTAAATAGAAGAGCTCGAATAGACTTTATCTCTCAAGAGGAAACTATGCAACAGGATGCAGGGATAAAAATTTATCAGAGGAATTACACACTGAAGGGAAAAAAATACCAATTTTAGAGCGAGTTAAAATAAATAAAAATCTTTGAAAACTTTTCACCGGGTCCTCTGCGAGAGAAAAGAATTAAGAGCAGTGATGGATTGATTATAGCACGATTTATTCAGAGGCATGATGGGAAAAGATTGAGAGAGGAAGTAGCCGTGGATGTGAAAGAGAACCCCGTAAAAACTGTTGCCACATTAACAAAGCAAATAACGCCCTGATCGATTTACATTAATCACTGGTTGAGTGGCAGCTAAAAGTACCGTTCCTTCATATATATATACACACATATTTTTTTCCCTTTGTTATTATTTTTGGGATTGTTTTTCCCCTTTTCTTTTCTCTCAAGAGAGAAAGGATGATAAGAGAGCAAAAACAAAACTAAAAAATCCGAATCTCTTGTGTGTTAAAAGTGCGGAAAAGACAAAAAGAAGGGGTTCTCACTGCGCATGCTCTGGAACATGAGAACGAGAGCAAGCAATTACTGGAATTTCTAATTAACACATTTTAAACTTGGCCGAGCGTGCACTCATCACCTTACGCGTCAACGGGATTTGGTAGAAAGAATAGGAAAAGAGAGAGAAGAAAGGAACTGTTAAGATAAAAAAAAAGAAAGGGATAAAACAAAGGAAAGGAAAAGGAGATAGAAAAGAAATAGGGGAAAATTCCCTCTTCAGTAGGTGTGTCCACTAAATGGAATGGCAAACATGCAACTGAAACGTAAATATTCTAACAGAAAAATCAATTTGTCTCCTCCATATCCATTTTAATTTCAGAATTCGATTAGCACTGTGACTCAGAATCGATTAAATATCGTGCGATGAATCGTTTGGTCGCCTGAAAAAGTATTTATGTTTCATTAACATTTCAGTTTTAGCATCTATATATTGAAAAAAAAAGCTATAATCGCCCTTACAAAAAATTAAAGCAATAAGGTCTAATAAAATTTTTATGAAACCAATTATTCCAATTTTCTTCTTCTTCAAAAAGCGATAATTCTTAGGAAGTTTATAATTAAGAGTAAATATTGAAACTTCGATCACATCTATAACGAAGCTGAGTAATTATTAGAAACATTTTCTTTGATAAAAAGAGAAAAGAAAGACATCGATATCCTTTAAAACTGTATACGTATATAAACTCACACTGAAGCGACTGCAATAAAATGAATCAATATCATAACAAAGGAACAATTTTATACTAAAAAACTCTGCCAATTATCTGCTTCATTAGCTTTTTTTAAATAAAAATTCTGCATTCCATGAATATGCTCAATTATATCAATATCTTTTTTTTTTGCACATTCTGAACTAAGTAAGTTGTGAGAAGTTTTGTACTTAATAATTTATCAATAAAATAACATTACGTTTTTGTATATTTAGTTTATTCAATAGAAAATATATAAATAATAAAAATAGTTTTACGGAACATATATTTTTGTATTTATACAAAAAAATATTTGAAAAAAAAATAACATTTCTAAGAAATCAATGATTTTTAATATAAATTACAAAAAAGCTTGAATTTATTATTTTCAAAGGTAAATTTCATTCTGAAAATAATATATTAGAGCACATGTGTGTGTGTGAGAGAGAGAGAGAAATATGTAAGAACATAAAAAAACATCCAAAAAATTTGAATTTTTGAGTGAAGGTGGTAATATTGCATGTAATAGGGTTTGTCGCCCATTAAAAAAACACGAGGGCTATTGGCGGCAGACCTCGAAATTCTGAACCACAGTCAAGTGATAAAGACGACATCTGAACTGGCATGTCTTCTCTAAGCTATACACAAGTGTTCTTCAAACTGTGCTTCACGGAGCCCAGGGGTTCCACAAGGCATACCCAGAGGTTCTACGAGTCACAATAAAAAAATCGAAAAGACACTTATAAATTATACACACAAAATTAATATTTCTTTGAAGTTTGTGTAATTACAAGTATCTAGAATTCATCCTATTCATTGGAACTGAAAATTTTATTTATATATAATAAACTTGGTTTTTCTCAGCACTTTTTAAACTTTTGTAAAAAAAAACAATAAAGGAATATTAACATATTTTAAATATTTATATATATGCTTTCCACCAGATAGGGAATATTTGTTTACTATCTTTGGTTCCACACACACGAGATAATTTTATACTCTTTAATTAACACAGTGTATTGCTTAACTGGATAATTTTCTAATTTAAAATGCCTCACTTTGCAATTGTTGGAAAGAACACCTATTATATGAAGGAGAGGAAACAACTTATCAACAGTTTCAACGTTAAAATTTAAGTTCAAGCAAGAACAGATCCTAAATTTTATGTTACAAGGCTCATGAAAAATACACAGTATTTCTCACACAGATATAAACATTTTAATGCCATTCAGAACATTGTGTTTAAGTGAAATATATTTCTCAATGCAATAAAACAAAGTAAAAAAACAAATCAAAATGCAGAATACGAAATGCGACTGCAGATAAATTCAATAGATATAGACAATTTGTGAGGGAAAAAAAGCAAGCACATACTTCAACTACAAAATATAATGTACGGGTAGGTGACACTTGGATCACAAATTTTTGTTATTAATGTACATAAATTATAATAAAAAATTAGTTTAAAATTTTTTAAAATAAATGCAGTACTTCTTTTAATTGCCTTTACATAAAGTACCTGTAACATGTTGATCTACTTTAAACATTATTTTGAGATATATTATTCTAAGTATATCTGTGGAATGCGGTTCCATAAAAACACCTTCAAGTTCTAGGGGTTCCGTGAGTTGAAAAAGTTTGAAGACCACTGCTATATACACTAACAAAAGGACTGAGGCACAGTAGATTTAACGTGCATTTAACGTGCACAGTAGATTAACTCATGAAATGCCGGCTATGAGCTCGTGTCTGTAACCACTAGGTTGTTACCGTGGCCACTTGTCATCTTGAGAGAATCGAGGATTTAAAAGGACAGCTTAATAAAACAGTTAGAAATATTTTAAAACAAATATTTAATTTATTTTTTCTCCTTAGATAGAAAATCCAGACTCCTTTTTTAGGGAAGCTGATGAAGTGAACGCGGAAAACCTAAGTGTGACCATTATCTTTAAAACAGTAGGTTATGTAAACTGTTTAATTAAATAATTAAAGCATTATTAAATAAGTTAAGAAAAAATTTTCCTTTTTAATCACTTGTTTCTTAATAAATATAATTATCTTGAATGAAAAGATTTTTTTTTAAATCTTGCATAACACGGTTTTACATTGGTGACTTTTTTCCTCCCTAGTATTCGTTTTATAATATCTTCTTTGACTAAACGTTTAATAACCAATGTAATATTTTTTTCTCTCGTTATAACAACTATTTGCTAATCGAGCATATTTTTGATTAGATGAGAAAATTGAAGAAAAGTATTTTTTTATCATGTGAAAGTAAGTAAGAAAAAAATTATGATGGATCTTTTATGTTATACACTCTATTTGTAGATACAGTTACATTTACATTTCCCTTTAGGTAGGTAACTGTTGGAAGTCATTTCGTTCAAAATTATTCTAAGAATGTATCTCTTCTTAAGTAAATACTTTGTACGGTGCACTTTTCTTTTTTCATAGTACTGTGTACGAGGTTCGTCAAAAAATTGAAATTTTTATCGAAAATTGTTTACCTGTAAATAATTAATTGGATGACTTTCACTGTGATAGCAATATTCTTTGTGAATCCATTTTTATATTTACAAGAAATATTTGTGGCCTATTATGAGTAAAATAAAATTTAAAAGAGCATAATAAAAAAGAATAAAGTTAAAAGTACTATAAAAGGATAATAATCCGTTTTATCAGGTTATAAAGAATTTTTAAACTGTAAGTTCAAAATAAGCTTATTTTATCTTTTTCTTGAAACAGCATAACTTTTTTAAAGACTAAAAAAAGTCTCCCATAAGGAATTCAAAAATAATCCAAAATATAAGCCACTAAGATTTTTAAAAAACTCATTTCGAAATGTTAAGAGTTCTTTAAAAATTACTTATCGTTTGTTTTATTAAAAATTAAAATAATTTCATCAAATTCAATAAAAATAATCACGAAAGCTTGGTATATTTGAAACCCCTACGAATAAAGTCCCTAATTTTTACTGCAAACATTCATTCTCAGCCTGTTATAAAGAACATTGTTTCCGTTCGACAGCAAACGAACTCATAATTACTCAAATGTGGCAACAATCTTTCTGCAAACTTTCCAACTTCGACTTTAACTTCCTGACGCCATTCATGATTGCCTTGTGCTAGCAACGCGACAGAAGACACCGTCTGCAGAAATTACATCCGTGTTCGAAGAACAAGCAAATGAAGTAAAAAAATGGCGAAAGAACAATTATTACATTAGTACGTAGCCGTTCTTTCTTTTTCTTTTCACTTTTGAGATGTCGCTGAGGCGCGTTTTGCAAATCTATTTAAAGCGAGGAATTTATTATTTAATTATGGCAGACGAAGTTCTTGATTTGGTAAAATGGAATTATTTCTGTAATTACGTGTTTTGAAAGGCTTGGAACCATCAAATTGCTGTGACACACGTGGACTTCGGCGCTCTGGATTTATTTTATCAAAATGGCATATATTTTTTTCCCTCTTTACCCAAGCATTGTCTTTCATTGCATATTTATATTACTTTGTGTCCTTTCCTTCTGTGAATTGTGTTTTGCTTAATTATGATTTCCTGATGAAGCATTTGTTTCAAGAGACCAGACTGCCTAAAGGTTTTTACGTCTTCTAATTTCACTCCAGGATTGGATGAAATACGGTTGCTTTCCTATTTTTTCCTCTCCCTAGAAATGTCATTATTAAACAAAAGGGGAAATTGTATTACAAAAGTTGTCAGAACTCGAATTAGAAAATATGAATTTCATTTTTGTCATTCCTGTTTTTTGCATTCGTTCCTTTTTTTCGAATTAATATGCTTGGCATCGCTTGAGATTTCTTTTGCGTTGCTCTGATAATAATCACTGTCAGGAAAATATTAGCTTGTGCCACGGGCTTATTGAAAAACTTTGGGTAAACAACAGAAGAGATAACTTAATACTGTATTTAATCTGTTCAGTTTATTGTTAAAATAGATAAAAATAAACAAATATGTGTTTTACTAAATCTAACGAAAATACCAAAGGAATATTGAAAATGTTAACATTTTTCTTAAACTAATTTATTAAATTTGGATTGAAAAATTACAGATTGTTTTCTCAGAAATGTCCAAATGAAATTTTAAAACCGTATTAAATATTCGAAAGAAAACAATTTTAATAACTGCATCGTATGTTTATGGAAACTACAAATGTCTCAGTCATGACCATATGTTTCTTATCATTTGTGGATTGTCTCCAATTCTAAAAAAATGAATTTAATAAAATAACTGAATTCAAACGAAGGCTTTTTTTATGTGACGCTGATTTATTATTTGTTTTTCGTCACAGACTTGTAGTCAATGATAAATACGTATATCGCTGAGGAAATTGGAAAAGAATAAAATAATGTAAAGAAGTTTCAAAAATGATTGCAATGTTTTTTTTTATCTAGCTGGACTTTAACGTCATAAAAAAAAAGAACAATATGAGTCTTTCTTAACATGACGGATCACATGCCAAAGCAAAGTAAGTGTTTTATTGATGTCGCACTTTAAAGCAACATGATGGCTATTGGCGACGGACCTCATATTTTTACACCTTGGTCAAGGGAGGAGAACAATACCTGAGTTAGAATCTCCCTCTCTAAACTACCACATCTTGAAAGTTTTAGCGTGCATAGGCCCCCCTAAGCGGTGGGTCTTCACTGGCACCACGACTCAAACCCGTGACATTCCAACGGCAAGTTCGTGATTCCTACCAAAAGGTTATTGAATGTGAATATGGTATACTACGCAAATTATGGTTTGTTTTAGGGTGGTTCTGCCATTTCAGTGATATACATCATAAACTTTTCGTTTTCTTTGCTACCTCTTTAAAACTTTTCTCTGCATTCTCACGTTGTTTTCTCCCACTCCACATTTTTTTTACATGTCTAGCGCGCTACATTCTTATTATTTATTTTCTCTACAGACTTTATTTTACCACATTTATATAAATACAGATGATGATGATGTCGCATCCATGACGGGACCAAATCAGACAGTACCATGGGCCCAGATGATTATTTTGGCAATCTGAGCAATATTGTCCACATAGAGGTTAGTTGAAGAGAAAAGTACCCCTATTTCTTGTAGAGTTGTGAGAATAGCTGGGCAGTCTAAAAATATGAACAGGTGTTAGCTCTGAATCTAAACAGTTATCACAAATCCTATAAGTTCTTCTACCATCCCTATCAAACTTCATTCCTCTGCGATGACCTATTATTAGCTTAGCAATAGTCTTTGTTATACGGCGGTCTCCACTTATGTTACAGATTTGATAGTTTACAGGAATTGACTTCTCTCTCAATTTGAAATTTTTGTGTGATGGTATTTGAGTCTAATAAAGTAACTCTGAAAAAAAATGTCGTTAATAAGATTTCTAAATTCTCTCGCCAGTTTATCCGCATTTTCATTGCCCGCAATATCAACATGTGTAGGTAACCATTTTAGGTATCCCTTTTCCATAATAGGTCAGAATTTTGATAAATACAGATTCTCTTTACTGGATTTATACTTGTGAACACTTGATGTTGCATTTAAGCAAACAGTACACAGACAATGTCTAGTGCAATCCTCTTTACAGGCTGGGTGGCAATATTTTTTTTATCTTTCTTAATTACATTTTTAACCAGCAGAGGTTATTCCTGAATATTCTGTTAAACTAATTGTCAGTTAATCATGATAATAGTGTAGAAGGTAGGTTAAGATTATCTTTGACAAATTTCTGCGTTCCTAAAGATGACTGTAGAAAAGAGTAACATAATTTTTTTTGCTCAAGTTGAGTCTATAATTCCTACAACCTTATGCGAATCATCTAACTTCTCAACGACTTTTTTCTCATTACTTATCAAATGTAATATACTTTATGAATTATAAAAGAATCCAATCCCACTTTTTGAAACAACTGAATAAAACTTCGTGCTTGCAGAATGATAAACAAGGCACTTCTCTCTCTCTCTCTCTCTCAGAAATTGCACAAATGGTACACCCCCACTTTGCTTGTTAATTTATTAACCGTCAAAGTAAGGAGCATGTTTTAAATGTCTTGATTTGATCACTTGATATTTCCTCGACGTTGAACTGTATCTAGGTTTGCCATGAGTCATTTGAGGTTTGGCCATTTCTATGTTCATCCATACAACAGTCAATACCTAAATTGACTTAAATTGACCTAAATTATCAGAATACAAAACACTTCAAGTGATAAAAAGGAGAAAATATCAAGTACTTTATAGGCTACATCATCCACACAGACATTAGTTTTCACGTAAATAACTTCAATTTTTTTTCGTCAAGTGGTTTTGTTGTAAGTAGGAATTGCAATACCGCTATTTTGAGCCATTTGTACAATTTTGTAATACCGGCATTCACAAATTTAAATATCGTCTTTTCGGTATTTACTACAAAATTTTAAAATTATCACCATTATATGTTTTAGCATCACCAATATAGCAAAACAGTATACGTTTTTGTTTTTATGTCTCCCTAACGGGCGAAATTAATTAGACTGTGAATATAAAAATATATGTACAATCAAGAGATGTAATACAATTTGTGAATCATCCAGGGAGGCGGGCCAAAACTATTATATTGCTCAAAGCGATACTGCGCACTCGCAAGATTCGTAGTTTGATATTTGAATCTGTGAAAACAAGTTTGTAGTTGTGAAGAAAGTGCATAATATTTTGATATTTTTTTTTAATTAGTGGGTCTGTTATTCACATTGTATTTGTATATCATACTTTAGGGTTCAAAATATTCTTCAGATTCATTATATATATACTCATAAATAATGACTCATAATAATGAATAAGAAAAACTTTAAAGAACATGAAATATCAGTTGATAATACTTCGTTTTTTGGTTAAATTATTTATTCGTTGAAAAGAATATGGTAGCACAATGTAAAAAATGTACAAGAGTCATTAAAGTGAATGGAGGAAGTACAAGAGGACTCTCCATACACATTTAAAAAGGAAACATGATACAAATTTGTTAAAGAGGAAAGAATCTAATTGTGTGATGAGATGGAAATTTAAGAACAGTTTTTAAACCCAAGCCATCAGGGATTTTAGTTATCGCTCAATGATAGTACAATTGGTGCATTATGTTTTTTAAAGTCAAATTTCAAAAATTGTTATAGTATCACACTGATAGTGAATATGATATTTACACTTTTTATGGTTAAATGTGTAAGATGTTACTTTACTTTTTTATGATTCTTCATATACTGTAATAGTTTATAAGTTACAAATAATTTTTTGTGTTATTTACGCTCTATAATAAAACTGGCAAATAAAACAAAGAGGCACCTGTGTTTTCTTTCTTTTTCTAAAATTTCTACTACCGGTATTAAAACCGGTATCCCGGTATTAGGATCTACAAAATATCAATACTGGTATTGAACTTTTGGTCTAATATTGCAATGCCTAGTTGTAAAAGAAGATATTTAAAATTTCCATCTGTTGAAAATGGTAATTGATGATATCTACCTACTTTCTAAATACGATGAAATAATTGGCTTACTAACTAT
>BMAO01025062.1:0-18972 GCA_019973975.1 Trichonephila clavata | reverse complement strand
TTATCATATCGTAGAAATTTACTTCCCCCCCCACGTGAATCCGAAGTTTATGAGAGTATGTGGCGCCATCTGGGTTGGTATTACGCCAAACGTATTTTATCATTTATTTATTATTTGTTGCACAAGATCTCTCATCAAGGCACGGTAATAGTTTAAAATATGTCGTAGTCTGCATTCAGCTGATTTTTTTAATAATTATGGTAACGCTTCGTGAATTTTTTTCACGTTTTTTGCGTGTTTAATTTGTTATAGAAAAACAAGAAATAAAATAGTTGCAATAGTTCGAATTTTTTTGATTGTAGACGAAATTTAATACATAATCTAAAAAGTTAATAAAATACAGGAAACACGAAGGATCTTCTTAATGACTTCCATTCCTTCCCCTTTACCAGGCTTTCACCATAAAATGAAATTCACAAAATCGTTTATAATTTTGTCTTTATGTATAACAATCGGGATATTTAGAAATTGTTCCAACTTTTATACCACTTCTTCGGCGTGTTTACATCTAATGTTGCCTAAAACTGTTCATTAACGTAAAGTGTGTACATTTCTTTGCAGTTGAGTTATGTGATATATATGTTAAATTGGGTACACATAAATTTGTAAATAATCTATTCATCATTTCAAATTTAAGTTTGTGTCTAATTTGGTTTTTCAAAATACTTTTTATTTAGGAAGGAGTAATCTCAATACAATACTCACCTACGCGGAAGTAATCACAACGACATACAAAACTAGGAGAGAGTAATCTCAACACAGTACGAAACTGACGGAGTAATCTGAACATAATATTGCACTACAGGTAGAAGTAATTTCTACACAATACAAAACTAGGAGGGAGTAATCTCAACGCATTACTGCACTAGGAGGCAGTTATCTCAACACGATGCATCTATATTGGAGGAAATAATCTTAATACAATACTGCACTAAATAGGAGCAACCTCAACATAATCCAAAATTAGGAGGGTGTAAACTTAACACTACAAAGGAGGAGGAAATCTCGATACAATACTGCACAGTGGAATAATGGAGAATATTAGGTCCCCCTGCAAAGTCAGGTTTCGGGCCCAAGCTCAAATACGTACTTGGCGTCAGTTAGGCTTTGGGCCCCTGCAATGTGGGGGTATATGTTACTCCACTGATATGCACTAGGAGGAAGTAATCTCAATACAATAAAGAGCCAGGAGAGGAAGTAATACCAATACTAAGAGGGAGTAAACTCAATACAATTCTGCATTAGGTAGGAGCAATCTCAAAAAAATACAAACTAGGATAGAGTAATCTCAACATGACAAAGAACTAGGAGGGAGTAATCTCAATGTAGTACTGAATTAGGAGAGAGTATATAGAAAATCACACGAAACACAATGCAGAACAGATGTTTCCTACTAAATGGATTTATGAGAGTTTTGAGCATCCTAACATATCCTTATATGTTTAATATGTTTCAATTTTGAAATCTTGAAAAATGCTTTTAATGTTAGTTAATCTGCTTAAAACGTTAACATGAAGCAAAATCAATGAAAATATTTCATTCCTCTTCACAATGTTTGGAATATTCATTTATTACATTTAGTGCCAAAAAATGTATATACAGTCGACTTTCGACAGTTCGAAGTTGGAGGGACCAATGAAAAACTTCGAATTATCAAGGAAGGTAGAAAAAACTCCCAAAATACTCGAAAAGAGTTATTTTTCTTACATATTTAAATTCGAAACTAAGTAATAAAACAAAAATTGTATATATGTATAAAATTATTGTTTAGTAATTTTTAAAAAGTACATATTGTATAATGTAAATATTATACAGAAGTTAAAGGTTCTGTATTAAAAGAATACATTCATACACAATCCTACGCATCTCTTCTTCACAATAATGAACCATACTTTCTGAACACATGTGTAGCAAGACCACGTGTTAAACGAAAGATATGGACGGCTGACAGCAGGTGCGGTTGGTCTATTGTCCACTCGAAGAAGGGTAGCAATAAAAGTGTATTTCGCCTGATGAACAGGAAAACACTAAGAAGGGATAGCAGACAAATGGTCATCAAAGGGACTACGTTAATGGGGAGACACGCAGAGACAGTACAACACAAAACTTGTAAGATCCAACCTTTTTGCTACAGGACTGTATATGATAGTAATTGTTTAAATTGTCGAGAGTTTTATGAGATAACATCGAATTATTGCGTGTTGTAGTCAGGTCATCCACAGATTTCACTTCGAATTTTTGAGTGTTCCCAAACGTATTGTTTTAGTTCGAAATATCAAGAGTTTTTCTAGGGACTTAACATATACTTCGAATGATCGAAGGTTTGAATTATTGAGAGTCGACTGTTTATTATTTTTAATTGGCAAACAACAATCTTTTGAAAAATCTTTTTGAAATGACATTTTCTACAAAGATACGTTTATTTCGTTTCAATGAATTAATAGACGTATATGTCAACCGTGTAAATGGAAGTGGAAATTATTGTTGAAATAAATAAATAAATAAATTTTCAAGTAATTGATAACAGTTACACGTACTTCTTCATCATCTGATGGTTGTGGTATGGTCGTGACACTGGAAATGTAGCATCTGATATCAGCTTTCGACTGTCTGTATTGCGGCAAATTGACAATACTGCCGCTGTAAAAGATGTCTTTTCTGTAGAGTGGTCGCGAGAGTTCTTTCCTGTTGGACATACGCCGCTGCTGTCTTCTTGCTGCAGACCAAGAATCGCCCCGGGACCACCCTCGGCAGCGTAATTGTTATTAGCGGATGGACATAGGACGTTGGTAGAGGCTGGCATGGTAGCGGGCATGGTGAATCGTCTTTGCAGGTCCTATGAGAGAAGCAACGATACTAATCAAAAATATAGTGGTAGCTGTTTTTTTATATTATCTGCATTTTTTTATTGTATATCCTTTACATCCGGGGTTAATATTACGTCGATCGCGATCGACCAGGTGAACCCCAAGACAATTTGGAGTGACCTCCGAAAGATTTGCTATTATTGTAATTGTATACGGAAACATTTAAGATTGGCCGACAGTACGCAAAGTCTTCTACTGACTATAATTACAAGAACTAACTTTGATGAAAATTTTTCATTTTTTAATGTATTTTGAATTATTTGATAATACATGCATCATTAAATATTATTATATTTACGGCTATTATTATTATGTTCGTATTTTTTGTCTTGCCTTAAACGCGGTTTCAAAAAAGTGAGTTTTTCATTTTATTTACGTAGGTAAGTACATATTCCGTATTTATTACTAAGTTAGAATAAATACTGTAGACTTTTTTCTTAGCTCACCACACCTACTGGGCAGTGGGTGCACTCGTGAATTTTTCAAAGGGGCCGTGGTGTGGAGGTTAAGGTTCGAATGTCTACCATTCTCATATATTATCCCAATAGGCTGGAAAACATATATATATTTTTCATTTTGTAGATTGTCGGGAACAAAGAACAGTAAGAAATAAATTATTGAACAAATAATTAGCATTAATTAATAAAAAAATATTAATAACAAATACTTAATTAAATTTTACGTACTACATACATGGGATTATAATCGATCCAAAAAAAATCATGGGCTATGGAGGAGAATCCGGACCCGTGGACCTTCCCCTTTGTGTGTGTCACTGATACTGGGTGGACCGCAACACCTTAGAAAATTAGAAGTAGCCCGTAGCCTGAAAAAGTCTGCCCACCTCTGCTCTACATTGTGGATAGTCAGAATTGACTCAAATTCAAAACAGTTTAGGGGATTTAGGAAGAAGTACGATATAGTTCTCAAGATTAACTTACCGTAAAATCCGACGTATAGCACGCACTTTTAACACAAAAAATAATATTGTAATTTACGGGTGGACGTTATACACCGAGTATAAAAATGATAGCTTGAAAAATGAAAAAAAGATGAGCATAGAAAAAAATTAGACTTCTACATGGTCGAGAAACTGTTTAGTTAGAATAAATGACATTTCTTATGAACTCGATGGGTTGTATTTTTAGAAGTATATTATTTTTTCACAAAAGCCTGGAATAATACCTCGAACAAATGACTTCAAAATATAAGAACATTCCGCACGTAGTACATTTCAGGTTCTTTCGTAAGAAAGGCGATGCGCTTTATACGCGGTGAATGTATCTAAAAAATTAAAAAATTTCAGTATCAAAGTATAGGTCCGCGTTATATGCCGGATTTTACGGTATATTTATAACAAGACGTAAGACATTGTATGAGGTTGTAGCAAACAATTACATTCTATATTTAACAAAGTTTTAAGTAAATTGAAATATCACTCTAAAAATCACCAAACTAATTTATAATCCCCAGTAATCATCATTTAATTTCCTTAAATAGTTTTGATTGAAAAACATAAGAATCCAATATATATTCGTAAATATGTCAGATTAACTTTGAAAGTGTATGAGAGAGAGATTCGTGCGTGAGATATTCATTATAACAAGAAAATCTTCATTTTAAAAAGAAGGGGAAAAAAGAAAATTGACTTGTGAAGTAAACATAATAGGAAAAAATGACGTTTATAAATTAAACATGAAATAAATATAGCATGTTGAAAATAATGTATCGTTAGTTAGTGTGAGTTAGTTTAGTTGAATTAGTGGTAAATATGAGACAATATTAATTCAGAATATCTTCCAAGCAACATTTTATTTACAGCACAATAACTCAGTAAATTTTTATTCTATTGCCAGAAAACATTTTATATTAGCCAAGAAAAAATTATAAAATAAATCGTCTGCTAAAAAATAATATTCAACAAATAAGAATTATATTATTATTAAAATATTAATACATAAATTATTCTTTAATTAACAAACAATTAATAAATAATCAATTAATTCATAATTAATAAACAAATAATAATTTAGCTCATTTTAATTATATTTTCAGATATACAAAAATGTTTTCCATTTTAATTTAAATCGTCTGCCAAGAAGAAAGGTAAGAGTTAAGTTTCCTCTACAATAAATTTAAAAATGAAAATAGATATAGAATAAAAAATTCAAGTTAAAGGTAAGACAAAACAAAACAAAATTGTATTAAATAACGGTACTAAAAGTGAACACACAAAAACACTAAAAAAATGATTAAGAAAATAATTTAAATTATCCTTAATTGCCATTAAACGTTGAGAAAAAATTATAAATTTGTATTTCAGAAAGCTTACTGCACGTTAATTTTAATAAGTTCAATTTCAATCAAAAAATACCTTGACATTAATTTGACTATGGCAACTTTCATTGTCGCTTTGGGAGGTATTTTTTCTTCACAAAGCGTCTCATGGAGGTGCCGTCAATATGTTGCGTGGATCCCACCGGCGTAATTCCGGGAGTTACCCCAGGCGTTACGCTCGGAGTTACACCTGTGATGGTTAATCCAGGAACCACATCGATGGATTTTCTCATTTGATCTTCATTATCATCTATTGGCAACAGTGACATCTGTCTCGACATCTAAGGAAAGTTGAAGAAGAGATGATTACGTCATTGATTTAAAATATGTTAAATAAACTTGATTAATGGATTGTTCGAAATTTCTATTTAAATAATTTAAAATTAGAAGTTATCAATAACATACACTCAACTATGTTATTACTGTACAAGAGACAAAAGATTAGAACTGTTAAGGGGTCTCAGGGGTGTTAACTTTTTCTGGAGGGCTGAAAATATAAACAATATTCAAATACATATAACTCTTTGAAATTAATATTAAAAAATTCGAACCTTTTACATATTATTCATAAGGAATGAAGCTTCAGAAAAGTGTAAAATGTTTAAAATTTAATCATAATTTTTAAAATTATAAGCATATGAAAATAAGAAATATTTCTATAAGAAATATTAATTAATTTTACGTTTCGCATGCTATTTTAAAAAGTAGTAGCTTTAATTACAAGCAATAAGTTGATTTATAAAGTTAAATGTATCCTTATTACACCGTAGTAATTTTAAATAAATAGATTAATATATTATATTTTTTAAAAAAAATTTAAAAAATTTTTTTAAAACTTTTTTAAAAAAAATTTCAATATTTTGAAATACAAAAGATATATTATTCTTAATTTACTAGTGTTTAAAGAATATGATACATTTTATAATTCTATAAAAGTTTTATGCATCAAAGGCTATTATTTTAGGATATTGCATGCTCAACGCAAAAATTACTTAAGTATTTATTACAAAATTGTTTCTTTTGCATATGCTTATAACTTTTAAAATTATGATTATATTTAAAACATTTTGTACTTTTTTGAAACCATATTCCTTTGTAAATAACGTGTAAGAGATTTGAATTATTTAATTTAAATTTAAAAGAAGTATATCTGTTTGAGAAAATTGTTTATATTTTCACCCTTCGAGACAAAATTAACACCCCTGAGACTTCTAAATAATTTACATAATAAAAAAAAATGAATGTTAGAAAAAAAAATTGTTTACTTATCTAGGTGAAGTTCTGATCGCAATGAAAATAATCTGGATGTTTTTATTCAGTATCGATTTATAAAAAATGGATTTTAAAAATATGTATTCAGTTTATTTAACTTTTATTATAATATATTGAAAGAATATTCACACACATTTTTTTCTCTTTATATGTGCCACTAACTAGATTGTGACTATTGTAACTACAATCCTGCGTTCCCTGAAATAATTTTATACCCTTTAATTAAATGTTTTTGAAAATAAACCCTTTTCGTTTGTGGTAAAAACATTTATAATGAACGAGGGGGACAACTGGCCAATGTATCAACAGATTCGACGTTTAAATCTGGATTTTATCAAGAACCGCTCCTAAATTTTAGATCACAATTCGTGCAAAATACACAGGATTTCTGACATAGATATAAAAATTTTAATGCATCAAGAACAATATATTTTGTGAAAATATTTTTCAATGTGAGTGGCTACAAAAAAAAAAACATAAAAAAAATTAAAATGCAGAATATATGAAATGTGACTGCAGACAGTTTCAGCAGTCCAACACACATCCCAGTTACATAATAGAATGCATGTTTGGGTGGCATTTGGATCATGAATTAATATTTGGATTGTATTAAAATTGCATTAAAACTTTAAAATATTAAATACAATACTTTTGTTTACTTGTTTTTGTATAGAGTACGTATAACAATATCTGATCTACTTTAATATTATTTTAAGATATATTCTAAGTTTGTGTGTAGAATGGGTTCCCCCAAACATCTTATAGTTCCGCGAGTCGAAAAAGTTGAAAACTACTGTTCTAATCCAATACCCTTTGCTGTTTTTCTGGCAGTAGCATGGTTTCACGCTCATAAAATGTTTGTTCTTTACTGGCAAAAAAATTTAGTCATGTGATTTTTGACCTCCTCATTTGAAATAAGGGTTTGACGTCTGTGGGGGTATCTAAGTAAGCCAGTAATAGCCTCCGGACGGAAGTGATCATTTGGTATAGTGGTCATGTTACTGGGCTTCGGATACGAGCGTCTTGGGCTCTACTCAGTACATTGGTGACCTTGGCTGAAAAGAAAAACGCAAAATCTTCTGATGTGTTGTGACGCCATCTACCCGCAAGAAGAGCAAGCAAAGTCGTCGGACCACTCGACGCAACAAAGTCGTCAGACTCACTTGATGCAGCAAGGTCGTCAGACTCACTTGACGCAATAGTACAACTCCCACGCTCGCCATGACAACAAAATATATCATTCGTTCGCCTATCCACCGACTCACTGGTGGGGGAGTATTGTGGGGTATCTAAGTAAGCCAATTAACATCCTCCGAACAGGAGTGATCCCTTTCGTCTAGTGGTATGTTACGTGCTTAAGAACCCTCAGAGATTAAGGGTTTTAATCTTACACACGTCTAAGAAATTTGTAAACATCGAAACAAATAATTCCCATTCAAGTTGTATAAATTTTGGCTGGTTATTAAACTCGTATGAGATACTCGCATTATCTTGTGGAACACTACTCCTTTCCTATTGATCAGTTCTAACGTTTTTTGCTTCAGTGAATCCTTTAATTTGTTCAGTTCATGGCAGTACACTTCATGTTGTCTGGTAGACGCATAAAAAAAAACGATTTCTTTGAAATCCACAAAACAGATAGCATCACCTTTTCTGATGAATATCGGCTTTAAAATTCCGTTGAGATGGTTTATCTTTTTTACTCCACGAGTCTTGCGTTTGACATTTTTGTAGACAACCTATTTCTCGTCCGCGGTGATGATGCGCTTCAAAAATGGATCATTTCTTGACGTTTAAGAAGGAAATCACAGACGTCCACCCAACGATACAAATTATTTTCCGTAAGAACATGAGAATTCCA
The DNA here is from genome assembly GCA_019973975.1 of Trichonephila clavata. Taxonomy (NCBI): domain Eukaryota; kingdom Metazoa; phylum Arthropoda; class Arachnida; order Araneae; family Nephilidae; genus Trichonephila; species Trichonephila clavata. The sequence continues at coordinate 10,635 of BMAO01025062.1, read as the reverse complement.
CATATAGAGTTTTGAGATAAAACCTAAGCGTTTCGAATGATCATGAATGGCCATCATCGATAAATTTTGTCTCTCAATGAGTTCACAAGCTGTTATTCTCCGGTTTGCATCAACTAACGCCTTTAATACGTCTTTTTCAGCTTCAACTGGCTTTCCAGAACGTAATGCATATTCAACATCGAAATTACCGGAATGAAATTTTACAAACAAGTTTAGCCCTAGCATTCTGTCTCAATGCATCTTATTCACACATCGAATTTTTGTGTGTTTTTTTTTGATGCTTGAACAGGATTTTTTTACCTTTGTTGTTAGTAAAAAAAGTAAATATGCCGTAAATTCAGCTTTTTACTTTTCATATTAATAGGGGGTACCAACTAAAAACTCCTACTTTGAATCAATCGAACTTTTTCACAAGCAAGCATTGTTAAATCAGCTGTCAAAATATACGAGTAAAATGACAATGCGGCTAGCATTATAAAAAAGTGCATCTTTAATTTTAAGAAAGGAATCGTTATCTGGTAACAAGCAATAAATGTATACAAGAAACACTAGTGCAGCTAGCTCTGAATGGGTTAGGGGGACTGTAGTAACACATATTGGGGCCTCTATAGCTTGGGGGCCTCGTATCATTCATATGGCGGTAACTACGCCCTGACAAGAATACAAATAATTTAAATTATGTTTTTTTTTTCTTTACATGCCGTTACATTAAATAAAAATCCTACATTGGTGTAATTTATATAATCAATGGATATTAAAACCATTTTTTCGAACAGTATTTTACCTGATCTAAATGCAATGTCGATTGTACTCCTGGTTCTGTGTTTAGAAGCGGAACACGTGCACCATCTTCTGCGAGAAGCACTAACCCGCTGTCCGCTTTGTCACTGCCCAGTAGCGAAGACTTCCCGTTCTAATAGAAGAAATAAAAGGGAAAGAAATGAAAGCCCTTTATTAGACAAAAGAAGAAACAATTTGATTTTTTAATTTAAAATACCTGCTTTAATTCAACACAATTAAGTTCGAAATTTTTAAAAAAAAACCAGAGAGCCGTTTTATATTTTTTTCATTAAAACTGAAATAAAAATTCTTAATTTTTATATAAAGCATTACTTTTTGACATTTTAATTTAATTAAGAACTGACGGTACATTTTGATGGTTAAATAAATCTTCTAAAACAAACCAAACAATAGGAGTCATTCTATAATTTTACTAAACTTAACTCAATAATAAGCCATTTTTTCATCGCTTTTTTTCTTTCAAATTTATTTTGAGAGATTAATAATTTATAAATTCAAAAGCCATTTTATTTAGAAAATTTCAAGAACAAAGATTATAGCTTCGCAAATGCTTATTTAGCATCAATATATGGACTGTTAAATCATTCTTATAAATAGATTCAATACCAGAGAAAATCATCAAAATTATAAAGAGTATTTTAAACATACTGTATATAATTATTACTCTTAATAAATAACTCTTTATAATAAACTTTTGTTACATTTATAATAAGTAAATCACAAAAGTTTTCTAATAAAATATTTAGTATAAATAGCGTAATACAACCTGTAGAACTATTACTTCAACGAATATTGAATAAGTAAAATAAAAACCAGTAATAGATCTTAAATTATACAGCCCCGAGTTATTTATTCACAACAAAAGAAGTTTGAAAGAATTTATAGTCAATTTATTTGCAAACTTAATGGTTGAATAACGATTAATTTCAACTGTAACTGTACAACAGTTACAGCTATACTTGACTCAATCAAAAAATCGGACTTACAAATTTTCTTAAAAACTTTTATCCATTTGTTAAATAATGTTGCAAAGTTTAAATTCTTTTTTTCATATTGTGGTAAATTAATTCCATTGGCATAATAATTTCTGTGTTTACTGACGTAATTTTGTTAGCTTTTTTTTTATTCTAGCTAACATAGAATCATTAAACTATCATTAGTGGAAGGTCAAAAATTTATTTGAAATCATTAGCAACTACATCATTACCCCATGCTTCCTTAAAGAAACTTAAAAGGTTTTGAGTCAGTTAGCGGTGCCATTTTTAATTTCGAATTTACATTGACGTCATAATTTACCAGTTTCAATCTGCTTTAACCAGTTCAGAAGTTAGGAATTTGTTCCTAATCGAGTTAAAAAAATACTTAATCATGCCATCTATTCCACCTCTGTCTGACACCAATAAATTAGTAGTTGAAATAGGATATTAAAATATACATAAAAATAAAATCTTTGTAATAGCTACAAGGAAGATTTGTTCAATTCAAATTGTAATAGCTTTAATTTGAACTAGATATATTTAAATTATTTTGTTATAAATTATTTAATAATTTAATTCGATGTATCATTTTCTGTGTCTAAATTAATTTATATTAATTTTCCTTTACAAAAAATATATATGTTTAAATTTTGCGGTGTAAAACTTTAAATTTGTAAAGTACATCGTAATAAGGATCAATTATTAATCATAGATTTTCTCCTATCGATTATACGTAAGATAATGTTTTTCATTATCAACAAACTATACAAGATCAATACTTTCTTTTTAAATATTTCAAAAGCAGAATTTTTTTTATTCATGGGTCTAGCAGTAATGGGTCTGCACATAATTTTTTACACCAGTAACATTTTTTTATTGTGAGAAATAAACTGAGTACCACAAATATATCAAATTTTTCTTGTGGCTTAATCATTTTTTTTCTGAAAAAATGTCGATTTTTGATCTAATTCCGAGTTTGTATATAAAAACGGAAGCAAACTTTATCTCAACTTTTTCTACACAAATTTGGGCATTTTTTCACGGTAAATGATATGTATTGTTTTAACACACACACAGTTTAACTTCTCTTTAAGGATATTCTCTCTATATTACTGAATCTTCCCTAATCTAAACTGCCTTTCACACTGTTATACAGACAGATAACCCTTTTAACCGCTTCCCTTACAAATGTTTTTTGAAAAAACTGCAAAAAATCATCATATATTTTTTTATTTATTATTAAAAAGAAGAAAACGAAATAAAGTATGCAAGTTTTATGCAAAGTTTTTTTATTTTTTACAAGTGTAAAAGCATTTAATTTTAATATCAGTTTATTATCCCGAGTTATCTCGAGCAAATGGAAAAAAGTTAAATATTAGTCTTTGTATGATAGTTTTTAAAACAAGGGACAACACAAAGTGATACCTGACATTCTGAACCCTGGTATCTGGTCTCTTTTCAAACTGGCGTACCTCTTTATGGGATCACAGAGTACACCGTCTCGTTGAATTAGATTTTTTTTTTCAGTAGTCGTAATAACATTTCCATAATGCCCATACCTGAGGACTAATGCTGAGTCACCCGATGCAGCAAAATCTCGTCACGAGGATTTGCTGAAATTATTTTTTCAATCAGTTCCATTCTAAATTGTTTAGGGGATCGTGAATCTCCTGATTTACAGTACAAAATGTAGACTACATACAGAAGAAGCACTTGCACTATTTTCCAGGTCCACTTCACTCTCTGAAAAATAATCGCTTTCGCTATCTTGCATCCTAGTCATTATTTTACTTTTTTCAACGGAACTAGTCTTCTTTAGACATTACTAATCCACAAGCCGACGTGTACTATAGAATTAGGAAAACACGTGACCTATCCCGCTAAAAGATTTACGAAACCACCTAAACTTTGCAAACTACCAATCAAAGCTGAATATTTCCTTTCATTTCCTCCGGGCTGAATAAAACCTGATAAAACAAATCATACTGGCAAATTCTGCTTCGTCCCAGTTTTCTCGGGATAATAATTAACTGCAATATATACGAACCCGAGATAACTCGGAATAATGAGGCAAGCGGTTAAAATTGTGCTCATTAAGAGAAAAGAAAAAGAAAATATGTAATCCCAATGTAATCCAATCCAGATATTTATTACGATTTTGTATACTTTGTGAATTTCAATTTTCTTTTTTCAACCTGGCTTATTTTTGATAATTCAAATTAATTTTTTATTCAAAATTCGAACTCAATTAATGTTTTATCTTTTCAAAAACAAAATTTTGGTAACAATCTAACATTTTTGACAGTAAAACACGACAAAAGAATTACAGTCGACTCTCGATAATTCGAAGTTGGAGGGACCAATGAAAAACTTCGAATTATCAAGAGGGTAGGAAAAAATTCCCAAAATACACGAAGAGAAATTTGTTTCGAAAACATTTAAATTTGAAACTATGTAATAAAACAACAATTGTACACATGTATAAAAAATTTTAAAGTATTTTTAAAAAGTACATATTATGTACAGCATAAATATTTTACAGAAGTTTAAAGTGCTGTATTAAAAGAATACATTCAAACACAATCCTAAGCATCTCTTCTTCAGAATAACGGACCATCCTTTCTGAGCCTATGTGTAGCAAGGCCACTTATTAAACGAAAGATATGGACGGCTGGCAACAGATGTGGTTGTTCGATTGTCCACTTAAAGGAATGAAAAAATAAAAGTTTCTTTTCGGCAGAGGAACCGGAAAACACTAAGATCAGGGTAGCGAACAGATGGTCATCAAAGGGGCTACGTTACAGGGGAGACACGCAGAGACCACACAACGCAAAACTTGTAAGCTTCTCAACCTGTTTATTACAGGATTATACATGATAGTGAGTGTCCGAATTATCGAGAGTCTTATAAAATAACTTCGAATTATAGTGTTGTAGTCTGACCAGCCACAGATTTTACTTCGAAATATTGAGTGTACCAAAACGTATTGTTTTAGTTCGAAATATCAAGAGTTTTTCTAGGGACTGAACATATACTTCGAATTATCGAGAGGTTCGTATTATGGAAGGTTTGAATTATTGACAGTCGACTGTATTTATAAACATGTGAAATAATGCAATGGAGGAACACACTCTTTATCTTGTAGAGTGAACATGATTAGTTATTTTAGGAAGTTAAACCAGCAATAAAATAATATTAAATGCAGAAAAAGAGAAAATCATATATTTGGCAAACAGTTCTCGTTAGCGATCAATACAAAGAGGTAGTCTACCTTAAATGGAATAGCAACATACATATTTTATATTGATTGTATGCATTAAAGTATATTTCACAAACAATTTATATCTAGCAGACATACCTGTTGTACCTTTGGTGGAGGCAGTGGAGGTTCTAAAGGTCTCATGAGGGCCCCAAAAACACTGCAGTTGAGAGCAAATCCAGCCAGTATAAGTAGAGCGCCATGCCAGCTATAAGCTTCCAGTAGCATCTGAGTGAGAGGCGCGAAAACGAAGGCCCCCATGCCAGATCCACAAACAGCAATACCAGTTGCAAAGGCTCTTTTTGTGGAAAAGTAGTAGCCAACGCTCACTATCGCCGGCAAATAGATCAGACCGAATCCAATTCCTGAAGGAAATGCAAAAAAAATCGTGCATATTTCATTATGTATTTTTGTGCTTCTCTTTACAAAAGATGGCTTTGCTTGCAGTCTAAAAACATGTTTCATCTTAGAAAAAAATCATTTAATTAATGTGTAAAAAATTTTTCCCCCTGAAATATAAACTATGTGGAATATTTAACCTTAATCAAATTAAAGGACTGTGTGTATGGAATCGAGATATGATCTTAGTCAAAAGAGAATTTACAAGGAGGACCTGTAGTCCAAAGATTTCGAACACAAATATCAACATTTTAAATGATTTATTCGAAGATAATGCATAAATCTGCTAAGGAAATAAAAAACACTGAAAAATTCACAGTTATTACAGTTGAATTATAAGAGTAATAACATAGAATAGAGAAGCCTTCAAAACATCCAACAAAAATAATCATTGAATTTCAACAGATCTACTATGTGACGGATCTACACGTCTATGACTAACCCCTTAGGGACTCTTCTGGGGAAATATTGTTGCCAACCAACTTTCACCTAAGGAAAAAAACGTGATTATGCAAATTAAGTATATTATATAAATTCTGTATTCGAATTTTGGAGCTAGTTGGTGAGTGGATGATCGTGAAGAAATGAAGTGCAAATCTCAGTTTATAAAAGTATCAATTGAAGAATTCCAAGAGAAGATCACTCGAAGGTGATTGAATCCAGTTAAAGATTACCGTTCAAGGCCTCAACAATAGGACTTCACAAGAGTACATGTATCATGAGCTTTATTTGATTAGAAGTTAAAGAATAACTTATTAGAGCGCGGTGGAGTTGAAATTGAGCTTGTATAGGTTATAGTGGAATCAGTTGAGGGTCCGTAATATTATCGCGAAGCTAACGGGTCTCACCTTCGCGCTCTGCATACTGATCAAATTTCTTAATTGGATTATTATTGGGCTTGCTTGATATTTTGTGCCAATAAAATAATTAGAGTGAATTATGTCGACTGATTATTCAGTTCTTCCCACACCTCTAGCCGGGTCCGAGAGTAGAAAAAGGCGATTAGAGGGAAGCAGGAACTGACAAGCATTACAACTATATTCATTCCATGATTCGAATTACATATATAGCCAATATAGACACAAAAAACTGTTTCCAGGTATTTGAATATGCAGCCAATGCAGGCAAAAATAAAATAAAATAAAAACGTTGCTAGATATTTAAACATGTAGCCATTGAAAGCATAAAAAAAACTGTTGCCAGATATTTGAAGGCTGCTGTATTCAAACATACCGATAAAATAAACTGAAATTAAGACACGTGACTCTATTAAATATATTTACATACATAAATAACAAAAGAATTTTGAAAATGTTGATTCAAATCTTAAATTCAGTTCATAACCAAACATACTATAAATTAGAAATGCTAATTTGAAAAAATGTATTGATTGTTAATATTATTTAGGTATAGATGATTACTTGACGTTTCGAGTATATCTGTAAAGAAAAAATATGAACATTTATGAAAATTGTTATTCTGCCTTAAGTAATAGCTCTTGAAGTAATAGCTATTTTTTTTTTATCTAAGTCATTAAATTGTGCTGAACGTAGAAAATGACCAACAACTTAAAACCAATAATGGGTTAAGCAACTAAAAGAATTGATGGAGATAAAATTTATTTACATAAGTTGAATAGACGATAACTTAAATGTAATAAAAAAGTTAAATGTAATAAAGAGTTAAGAATGTGCTGTGTTGTAACGTGTTTCCGCTTGAAACTTTTGGAACATTTTAAAAGTAAAATTTAGGTTTTTTAAAGCTATTACGAATTTCTGTTTGTCACGTTTTTAATGTGTTCTATTCTTACGTGTTTAGTTTAAAAATTATTTTAAAGTTATATATATATATAATTATCAGACAATTCTAAGCTATGTGTGACCTATACGAAAGGATTACATAAGAATTAATAAAGTATAATATGTTGAAGATTCTAAATGGATTGTTTTCCTTTATTACACAGATTCTATTTTTAATCAGTTATAGAAACAGTTATTAGTCAAACATTATAGCAAACGCTTTGCATATATATATGTGTATTGAAAAATTTCTCGTATTTAATTAAATATTAATAACTACCAAACGATTTATAAGAAAATATAAAATTAATCCACCAAACGGTATTTTAACATCTAAAAATAGGTCTGATGTGTGACAAATCAAACAGCAGCATTTTATAAAAATACAAAGTAAATATCTTTTTATTCATTGTAATATCCCCCGTAAATAAACAAACTGGTAAATTCTAAAACCTATTACTACAATTTTTGATGTTTTTTTGTGCTTCTCCTCAATTTTATTCAAAAAGATTTTAAAGTAGCTGATATCGAAAATATTTTGCGGTATACTTTCTTTTAGAGAGTAATTTCCATTACCGTAAAATTAGGTGTATAACGCGTACTTTCAAGACAAAAAAAAAGATCGAAGTTTACAGGTACACTTAAAACGACGGGTATAAAAATTGAGAGCTTTAAAAATAAAAGAAAATGAGCATACCAAAAAAATATTAGATTTCTACATAGATTGAAATATTCTTTATTTAAAAGAAATGACATTTCTTATGAACTTAAAGAGGTTGTAGTCTAGAAATATACCATTTTTTTTTCTAAAACTTGGAATAATACCTCGAATATATGACTTCAAAATATAAAAACAATGCGCACGTACACTTTTGGTTTCTTCGTAAAAAAGGGGTACACGCGTTGTAAGGCGAATATACCAAAAAATTAAAAATTGCAACTTGAAAGTATAAGTGCGCGTTATACCCCGGATTTTACGGTAAGCATTTACATAGAAAAATTTCAAGCTTCATTTTAAATAACTCAACTTCATTTTGCATGATAAAGTTTGAGCTTTATCAATACTTATTTTTTTGTTTGTGTTAAATTTTTAAGTAATTGTGCAATTTATAATTTTTCCATAAATCAACTTTATAATCAAATGTACAAACGCAGGAAAAAAACGAGTTTCACAATTCGGACACGTAAGCGCGCGTCCTTGAAATACTTATTACATATCTTGTATATTAACGACCATTTTTACTCATAAATAAAATTAATAATTCAAATTTCCAAAACGGTGTTTGATGTTTTAACGCCTAGGTTTACAAATTAGACAACAAGAAGCAATTCAAGGTAAAACTTAATATAAATCAGTGTTAGAATTGAGGTTTAAACACTTACCTGCTATAATGCCGTAAGTCACCATTAGGACGTCTACAGAAGGTGCTATAATGCTGAGTAGAAATGCGATGCAGGAAATAATACTACCAGCTATCGTGACCGGCCGGCATCCGAATTTATTTGTTAAAGCACTTACAACAGGTCCTGTAAAAGAAGTATTTAAAAGAACTTGTATATTTTTCAAATAATAAAAATATTAGCGGAATTTATGAAACATTTATGCATTTTAATACATCTTATGACGATAGTAAGTTTTCTACGGCTTTTCATATAAACAATTTACTTATTTTAGTTATGTGGTAACCTCTGGTTACTCCTTACATCCGAACCCTCCTGTCTATCTGTAAACCCGGCTAGATGTGTAGGAGGAATAGAATAATCCACAGACATTATTTCAATCTAATTTGATTTATTAATTCTTTTTAAGGATTATGAAACAGATACAACACAATTCTAATTAAGGTTTATAAACAATGGTAGAGTGCAGAGGTGAGATATTCTAATACAGGGATAATATTACAGGCCCTCAACTGAATCTAAGATAGCTTAAATACGCTCAATTACAACTACGTCGCACACTAATAATCAGCTTCTACTTAATCAAGTGTACAGTACCTGAATCCTTAATGCATCGGATCCTTCACGGGAAACCTCAGGCACTTTTTTCGGCTTGATCAAATGACGATGGCTCCACACTCTGTAATCTTTAATTCCACTGCTTTTCAATCTTCACTAACCACTCCTACTTCCACACAATCCAACGTATCAACTTCAGCTTGTCAACAACTACGAGTCAATAGATCACTTGCTCTCCTCCTTTCCTTCACTTACTTCACTTAACTTAACTTAACCTCTTACTCCACTCTCTTTCAACTCGCGAAAACCGAATTTATATATATATTCTCCATTTACATAAATCATGTTTGATTTCTCGATGAAGGTTGGTTGAAATAAATATTTTGTTTTAAAGAGAAAAGAAGAAATTAGTAGAAACGCGTATAGATCCGTCACAGTTATACGCAGTAAAATTCAAAATTCCCGAAATGAGTCTATAACCTAAAAAATATTATCATTTAAATTGTTGAAACACATCCTCCTTCGAAATAAGACCCTTGAGCCACAGCACACTTTTGCCATAGCTTGTTAAGTTCATCAAAACATTTCTGGAATCCATTTTCAGCCATGTCCTTTAATTCAGCCTGTAATACAATTTTAACTTCATCTGCAGAGTGAAACTGACGACCCAGCAAGAGACGTGCCAACTCAAGAAATATTTTGACTTTCCAGGAAGCGAAATCAGTGGAGAGAAGGATGTGGAAAAACAGTTGTTTTCATTTTCCCCTGTCGTTGTTTGAAGCATGCTCTTACATTTCGCCGCAGAAAACTTTTCAATGTTTTCAGCGGTGCGGAAGTCTATGCACGTCCAGAGCGTTCGTTGTATTTGACACTTTCCCTGCCTTCTCTGAAACGTCAATGCCACTCAAATTGTGTTCGCGATGATGTATCACTGCCTTAAACACGTTTCAACATTTCGTAAGTCTTCGCAGCACTCTTTTCAAGCGCAGGCGCGAACACGAAATTTGGTATTACTCTCTGCTCAACAAACGCAATTTCTTTCAATCGCCGGCTACTAAATGCACCCACCTACAAAATACGACGCCGTGACAAACCACCGACCACGTGATTTGAGAAAACTTTTTAGAAAAGGGGAAGAATGCAGTGATACAGAAATGTTATCGTGGTCGCTCTACTGCAAACATTTTTCATGTTACAGGCTCAGTCCGGAAGCTGTTGAATTCTAACTCGTATTTCATAAACGTGAACACATCTTCCCTTTTAACATTTTTACTAATCCTCGTATTGTCATTTCTGAGATATTTAAGGAGATTCATTACCTTAAAATGACCAAACTACTGAATTTTATTATAATCTCATTTCAACTGTGGCGATTTTCTAAATATGTGAACACTGTTCCTTAGCTCCAGCTACATTACATTGTTTACCCAGTTATTTAACT
>BMAO01025061.1:0-63296 GCA_019973975.1 Trichonephila clavata | reverse complement strand
AAAGATTAATTGATAGTCAGATAATTCCAATACTCTTATGGCAGAAATATTTTCACAAGTACATTTATTTATTTAGTTAATGAATTACATAACAATATTAGCATATTCATATATTAGAATAATCTTTTAATAAAATGCATAGCTTTTAAAGGATTAAATATTGTTAATAAGGAAAATTAAAACATTAAAATTTCAATACTTCAGTGTAGGAAATTTGAATATTTTTTTTTATTTCCACTGAATTTATTACATTAGGAATTGTAACACAACACCCCTAGTGAGAATTATAAAAGCAACCTTACATTATTACAATCATAATCATACTGTCAGTATATGGGACAACACAATCATAAAATACTGTTACTTCTAATATTATTTCATTTTGCTAAAGTATCAAAAGAAATGTTTTGTAATATTAATTTTAAAAAAACTTGAACTTTGAATATCTTTGATGCATTCACTAGATCAACTAAAACAAAAGAAAATTCTGAAGTAAATATTCCAGCATATAGTATAGGTGTAAAAGCCAATACCTCATTCACCACAGAGCATAATGTATTGGAATACATGCATATGCAAGATATATGCTCTTATCAGTCATACATTTACTAATCACACAGGATTCTAACTGGTCATATCAATGCAAAGTAAGTGAGTCTTTGTGAACTTCTTTTGGATGTATTTTCCCTCACACATATTTCAGAAAAAAATTATGCATTGAAATTCCTTACATTTCTGGATTGGCATCTTTGAATTGAACTCTGAGAAGTGTTGGCATATTCTTAAATACATACATGGCAATAGCCAAATTACACATGGACATTTGAATTCATGCGGTTTATTTTTTACTATTATTTTTTTAGTGGTATTTTTTCCTTGCCTAAAGAGTATTTGCTTTGATCAAAAGAAACACAGCTGATGAGGGAGAACATGCTGAATTTTCTTTAGAGATATGCTCAACAATAGAATGTGCAAATATTTATATCCTATGAAGTTGTGCTTCTTTCACATTTTTAGATTGGAATTTTCTTACACAAATGTAATTATTTGTTCCTTACAAAGTTATTATTTAAGAACAGAACAGTACTCATAAGCTGTAAAATTGGTAAATATTTTTTGTCAACTCAAAAAGTTCACGACTTTTCATTGGGATGCAGACAATCAAAAAGTTATTTTTTTATACCATTACATACACACAAATACAAAATCCATAAAATGGTGTGTTTTAACATATCTCACTTTTAATTTAGCAATCTTATACTTAATACAGAGAACAAATACACAGATATATTCATTTTTGATACAAGTATATAAAAAATTATACATGAGAAACATAAGTATCCTAAACGAAACAATTTTAAAAAAAACTAAAAGTTTTCTTTAAATATAGCACTTTAGTTTTCAAACTCAAAGAAGAACTTAAGTGTTTGTGACAGTATTAAAAAAAATAAAAGTTACATTTCCATAAAAAGCATATAATTTTTCAAGATTTCCTTATTATTAAATATTTCCCTGCAAAAAACTAAAAAAAATGAAAGTCAGACAAAAATTTTGTATAGTTAATTTTATGAAAAGTATTATTTAATATTGTTTTATAAAGCAGTTTAATTTATATTAGCCTTTTTAAAGTGCATAACACGACATAAAATATTAAAAAAACTAATAATAAACAATGTAAATGATTGAAAAACAGTGCATTTTTTAATGAGAAAAAAAAATGAACTATCAATGGAATAAGCAGTTTTCTCCTTCCTCAGAACACATACTGTGCTCTGAAATTAATTTTTTGTAAATACAGCCTTCATTCTAGTAGTTCTTTATCAACTGCAATTGTTAAGTAGAAGATATTTCTCATAGATATGAATGTTACAAAAACAAGTAAAACAACATACCTTTAACATTTCAACCCCAAAATATTGCCTTCTCCTTTTGGTAAAAAATGAGCAGAGAATCCATCCTTCCAATCCTCACTGCATCACATTAGATGCTGTAATGAAAAAATAATTATTATATTCTTACATAAAAATAATTCCAATAAATATTAATGAACTTAAAAATTTCTTAGTTACTTTACCATCGAACAACGATTTCAATAATACTTGCAAATTTAGTTGATCACTCCCAAGTTGTGTATTAATGCTTTATAAGTCTTGCTTGTCAGAAAAATAATTTAAAGTCTTTGCTGGTTATAGATTTATATTAATTTAACGGAAAAAGTACATTGAAATCTATTTCCCATTTAGAAAGGATGCATGGTATCCCTAAAAGATTTGCTAACAATAATCATAGTAAAAGGAGAACAGAGTGTGATTTTTATTTACTTTCAACAAACCCTCACAATTACACAGTAATAATTTTTTTCGCAAATGTGTTATTACGTAAGCTTTTCCATATATCTGATTTTACAAAATCAAATTTAATTCCTTTTTACTAACAAACAGGTGCATAGCTTTAGCAGAATCATTTTTGAAAAATATTCAATTCTGCCTTTAAGAAAGATAAAAAAAGTTATAAAATACGGAGCAGTAGGGGAAAAATCCTTTAATATTTGCTGGATTTATTACATTTCTTTCTCTTTATTTTCACAATTTGACTTTAACATATTGCCATAGTAGAACTACAATTGAAATGAATTTTTCAGAGCAAAATTTGGAGAAAAGTTCCGCCACTTTAATGCTTTTCACATTTGAGAAATTCTACTTTAACTACACATTCTTTACAATTTTAGTAAAAAATTATAAAGTCTATCAATGTATTTCTTTATTAAAGATTTATTTTAAAACATATGAAAATTATGAATTTCCTTTTCATTATCCTGCAAGTAAAAACAGTTTTAGATCTTATGCCTTCTTAGTAGAAATTGTCCCTTTTTTATTTGCAAATGCTGCACTCCCTTTCAAACAGTATATACGGTATGTAAGTACTAATGAAAAGCTACTTTTTAAATTATTTGGATGATAAAGGTGACAAGTTAATATTCAATTTCTTGGTAAGAAGAAAATGATTTTAAATATGAATCATTAACCTTAATTTTTGAAATTTCCCTAATAAACCATTTGATTGAATCTTAAGTCTTGATAGTTTAAATAATGCATCAATAACAATGCTAGACAAAAATTGAATATCACTATCACTTTTTATAACAAAGAAGATTAAATTCCCTATTGTGTGAATTACACTTTATTACTTTAATACATAATAAAATACTATTGCACCAGTTACTGTAGCTGAATAGACATACTCGGTACAGCTCTTATGTGTCATTTTCTGAGCAAACACCTTTTAAATGCATCAATTAGTTCATTTATATCAACATCTGAAATGTAAAGAAATATATCAAAAATAAATTACTCATATGAATGCATATCATGCAAGAATTTACCATTTTGTCCAAGAGTACAATTTGTCAGGCTTCATCTTTGAAAAATGTATCATTCCCATTAAAATCCAATAAAGACTGACCCTTACAAGCAATCAAAACCAAAAAGGTGTGCGACAAAGTGGTGATTAAAATAGCATTCATTTTAGAATAGCAGAGTTTGAGGATCCTGTAACAAGAAACATATTGTACCAAAGCAATATAACTTTTTTGCACATTTTGTAAATACAGAGGAACTTTATTGTACATAAGTTTTGTCTATTAAAAGTTACTCAAATTAAAAAACATAGTATGTACTCTAAAGAATATTAACCTCTTTAATGGTTATTTATGTCAACTGTATTTTGATTTTTTTTTATCAATGACGTGGTTTTTTATCATTTGTAACTGAGCCATTTGGAATGCTTCATTTTATAACGCACGTTCAAGTGGTCTCACAGAAGAAGATGCCCCACATGGTTAACTTTCATAAAACAACACACAAGGGACTTTGCACTTGATAGAATCCAGACTTAACTATATTCTAAATACAAAGCAAACCTTTGTACAATCAAGTTACATGTTTCAGCTTATCATTCCAAAAAAAAAAACTTTCTGTTCAATCCACTTCTTACTAAGATGCAAAAATTCCAAATACAACCTACTAGAATTTTTTAAAAATCATAAACTAATCTTTTATTTCTATTCAAGTGAACAGCATGAAGTTTGGATAATGATACAGAATATACTTGTTGCAAAAAGACATCAGACATTGCTATTATAACTATATGATTTTATCAATTTCTATTACTAATAGGTTTGTAAATTGGATAAACACATTTACTCTAAAACACTTATTATATCTCATGTAACTCCACTTTAAAATTAAAAAAAAATCATCAAATAAAATCCATAGAATTTTTACCAACATTTTCTCCTTCATTTTTCTTTTACTTCATAAAGTTTGAAAAGTTAAAATGGTTTAATTATCTGAATTTAGCTGCAAGAACATTATATACATATATATATATTTAAACAAGTTTTCCGTAAGAGAAAAAAGAAAAAGCACAGATTATCATGTAAATATTCAATGTCAATAAAATAGGAAATGTTGAGATGTATATGTTTGCTCTTGTAGAAATTCTGGCAGCATCCATGAAAAATACAACAAAAACAGAAAGGGGAAAAAAAGTTTTCTCCAAAGAAACAAAGGCCAGCGATTTTAATAAAAGCTGCTTCTGACAATAAATGACAAAAACTATAAGATTAAAATTCACTGTAATTTCAGAAACATTGTTAATATTTTCAGGTAATTAAAGAATACTAACACAAAAGAGACCTGTTAAAGGAAAAATACATAAATGATGCATCAAAAATTAGTATAAAAAATGATCATAATTTATTGATACTTAAAATATTCTTTTGAAAATATATATGAAGAAAAAACTATAATTTTTCAATTAATAATCTAAAAGTACAAAAGATATTTAAAAAGAAAGCAATAAACATCAATTCACACTTTGCATTGTTTTAAAGAGTGATGAATACATGTATTACATACATATCAATACGTTACTTGTTTTGATGTCAAAATTATAAGATGAATCAGTAAAACTGCAAGGAAATGAATTGATTTCCACAAAACAATTCAAAGTTTTTTAAATTTAATCTCACAATACTTAAAAAAAGTTTAATAGTAACACAAACATTTCTTAAAAACATTAATGAAAAAAATTTAATATTTTTATCCATTAAGATTTTAACATCAAATCAATCAGAAGACAATAATAATAATAGATGTAAAAGACAGGGATTGCATATGCCAGTCAAAAATCATGTAGTTCATATCAAACAATTACTTTTCAAGTTCAATACTTTTATTTACTTACTGTTGTAACCCACTAAAGCATTTTATAAAAGAATTGGGAAATATACATATTAAAGGCCTAAAATTGAGCAAAGATGCCAAAGCTCTGGAGGTCTTTTTGTATAGAATTAACCAGTATTTGGGTAACATGGAAAGTCAACATAACATGAAGTAACAGTTTAGCAAATTTAAAGCAACTGCTGCAACATATACCATGAAAAAACAATAATTTTACATAATGTAATAAACTACTGATTCTTGATTCAGAACATAATAATATTCAATAAGCAAAAGACACCTTACAAAAGGTATTTTTATGCTAAACATACTGAAAGATATATCTTCCTTTTTCACACTTACCGTTCCATCCCAATTCCATTGGTTTTTCATGGAACTGAATGCAGCTCTAGCTAGGATATCAGCCATAATAATTAACATTAAAATAATAATTTGTGCCTAAAGAAACAACATTGAAGAATTCGATTTTAAATGCACACTTAATGTGATTAAGATATTAAATTCTTTAACAGCATGTTTGCAAAAGAAATTCTGATCATCATAATCATTTAAATTCAAAACTTTAGTTGTATCATGCACAAAAATGATATTTTCAGTCTAAATGTAAATTACAGAAAGCATTTTTTAATTAAGCTTTATAAAGCATTTCTCACTACATATATTTTGTATAACTTTTTTATTTTTACATGGAGATAAGTTTTTAAATCATTTACTTTGCTAGCCATGGAAGTTTCAAGCAAAATTCGATAAAATCATTTAACTATTTATTAACATTTGAGAGATCACACTTTGTTCTAATTTGAAACATCATAATTTATAGAAATCGTTCTTATTTACAATGAAATAATATATTTCTTCATGCAGAGCAATGCTACCAATATTTGCACATAAATATATTAAGCAGTTAATAGGTATCTTACATTTTAACTCATCCTATTCCAGCACTTGGGATGCCATGGAAAACTGTTACGGGACCTTTTATTCCATGTTAATGATTCTAATACCTAATAAAAGATGGTATAACATTGTTTTGAAAACATATTGTAAAAAAAAATATCTAAATATTCATGATGCATTTTTTTTTTAAAAAATTTAGATGCAATAATTTATTTAGAAATGAATCTTAATAGTAAGTTTTACAATACATTCCACATTGAATAATTGATTTAAACAAGCTTTAAAAAGCATAAAGATACAAAAGATAGTCAAAATAAATTCATAAAATTTACACACTTAAAGAAGATTTTTAAATCGACAAGCGATTCGAATAATTTCATCGCAATAAAATCCACTAAATCTCTACCCATTTGTGTATTTCTGAATTTTCCTTTTCAAATCGTAACCAAAACTTTAAGCTGGCAAAAAGTTGAGGTGTACTGCACTTCTTTCTTAAGTAATTCTAAGTCCAGTTGTATTAAAATAAAATTAACTTTATTGATAGAACTACAGAATCAATTTATTGAATAGAGTTTCATTTAAATTCAAATTTATTTTTCCTTTTCTTGCGAGATGCTATCTACACTAATTTTTATCGAGTCTCTTAAATTAATTTTTAATTGAGCTCAGTTTTCTTAACATCAAATTGTTCTAAAGGCCTAGAGTCACGCTGGACCACAATTACAGCACTTCCCTACCCCCATAAAACTGCGGAACACCTGATATTTTTTGGGAACCTGTCTTTCACATTTTTTGCAAAAAAAAGTTGAGCGTCAAGTGTTTTTTCAAATTTTTTTATTTCTATTTATCAATTTTTTAAAAGTTTTATGCAGGATGTCTATTTTATTACATTTATATTCTTTTTTGGGGGGAGGGGGCAATTTTTTGGCTTGGGAAAGGTAGGTAATTAAGTTAAAATTAAAATCTTTCTCTCTATCTTACCAATTTTTGTTTAAAAATACAGTCAACTCTCGATAATTCAAACCTTCGATAACACGAACCTCTCGATAATAATATGCTGAGTCCCTAGAAATACTCTTGATATTTCGAACTAAAACAATACGTTTAGGTACACTCAATATTTCGAAGTAAAATCTGTGACTAGCCAGACTAAAACACGCGATAATTCGAAGTTATCTTATAAAACTCGACAATTCGATCACGCAGTATCATCAACAGTCCTGTAGTAAAAAGGTTTTTTTTTCAATGGGCTGCGCATTGGTAATTAAACCTTTTGCAGACCTAGTACATTCCTCAGGAGCTGGTACCACTTTTTAGCGCTGCACCATATAGGCGATACCAATTACAGCAAGCAATTTTGACACCCAGTTTCCTCCACAGAGGGAGGCACCTGAGCTCTTGGCGATGACGAAGTTTGTACTAGGATTTAATTTTGCCGAGAGCATCCAAGCCAAACAAACACTCTAAGGATTTTCACATGCCGTATAATCATACGACATGGCCGCTGTCGATTTTCTGCATCAAGAAAATCCACCGACTTGGGCCGGGGTCGAACCCGCAACCTTGGGTGTAGAAGGCCAGCGACAAACCAACCACGCCACCAGCCGGCTGTAGTAAAAAGGTTGGAGTTACAAGTTTGCCCTTCCAACTTCGAATTATTGAGAGTCGACTGTATTTATATATACAGTCGACTCTCGATATTTCGAAGTTGAAGGGACCAATGATAAACTTTGAATTATCAAGAGTGTAGGAAAAAGCTCAGAATTACATTAAGAGAAATAATTTTTTCTAACACATTTAAATTTGAAACTTTGTAATAAAACAACAATTGCATATATATATATATATATATATATATATATATATTGGTTTGTCATGGTTCCATGTTCTTGGTTCTTCCGGTCTGATCTTAGGATGCTTGAGATTTATTAGTCTTCTTTTGAATTATTTACTGCTATATATATATACTAGCTGTTACCCGCCCGCTTCGCTGGGTATTTCATGATGTTTTATAAATTTTTACTGCTTATATATATGTATAAATTATTGATATCTAAGTCCTAGCATTAAGAATTCGATTGAATTGAAAAATATACTTATACCTGTAACTGTCACCTGTTGATAAAAAAAAAGGGCAGAACTCATCTAATTTGTATTTTCTAAAAATCTCTAAAATTGAAGCATAGAATGATGTTTGCTCTTTCGTAACTCAAAAACCAAGTGGATTCCCGCAAAACCAATTTTCGGTGGATCTCTACTCCGTAAATTGAACATGCAAGCCAAATTTCAAGTCTAAATCTAACAGAAAAAAGCAAAAGTTTTACTATAAATATCCCCGTAATCCCGTTGAGAGCCGTTTTCCAAAATTACCGCTCTTAGCGGATTTCAATTCAACAAAAGAAAAATGCAAACCAAATTTCATTATTATAGTCCTTGTAGCTCGAAAAAAGTAATTTTTTTTGTCAATACGTCCCAGTAACCCCCTGCAACCCCCCAGAACTTGATTTGCTTAAAATTTATTCTTAGTGGATCCCTATTCAACAAAAGAAACATGCTTAACAAATTTCAAGTATATGGGTCTAACAATTAAAAACAGGAATTTTTTTCTGTAACTCCTCTTGACCCCTCGCAAACATCTTTGGGGGTCAATTTTCATTTTACTCTTTGTTAGAGGAACTCTATTTCATGAAAGGAACATGCCTACCAATTTTCAAGCAGGATGATCAAGTAGTTTAAAAATGGAAATATTTATCGATTACGCCTCTTAATCTCCCGAAATTAAACTTGTAGTTGATATTCGCGAAACCCATTTTGTAGCGGTTCTCTACTTTACGAAAGGAATCTGCTTATCAAATTTCAAGACTGTACGTCTAACAGTTTAAAAATGGGGATAATTGTCTATAACGCCACTTGAGCCCCCGCAACGCCACTTCTGGGTCTGTTTTCACAAAACCCATTTTGTAGGGGAATTGCACTCTATGAAAGGAATCTGCTTAGCAAAATTTGAAGACTGTGCGTCCAATTAATTAAAAATGCAAAAAAATTATCAATAACGCCCCTTGAACCCCCGCAACACCACCTAGGGGTCGATTTTCACAAAACACATTTTGCAGTGTATTTCTATCCTATGAGAGGAATCTGCTAACCAAATTTCAAGACTGTGAGTCTAATAGTTTAAAAAAAGAAATAATTATTTATATCTGCCCTTAACCCCCGCAACACCCCTTGGGGTCAATTTTCTCCAAACCCGTTTTGTAGCGGATATTTACTCCATGAAAGAAACATTCCTACCAATTTTCAAGCAGGTAGGTCAAATAGTTTAAAAACGAAAATATTTATCTCTTACGCCACTTATTCCCCTGCAACGCCACTTAGAGGTCTGTTTTCACAAAACCTTCTTATAGCTGATCTCTACTCTATGAAAGAAATCTCTTTATCAAATATAAAGACTGTGCGTCTAATAGTTTAAAAATGGAAATAATTATCTATAACGCCCCTTAAGTCCCCTCAACGCCACTTGGGGCAATTTTCACGAAACCCATTTTTAGCGTATCTCTACCCTATGAGAGGAATCTGCTTACTAAGTTTCAAGACTGTACGTCTAATAACTTAAAAATAGTAATTTATAACGCCCCTTAAACCCCCGCCCCCGCAACACCCCTTGGGGTCAATTTTCCAAAACCCATTTTGTAGCGGATATTTACTCCAGGAAAGAAACTTACCTACCAATTTTCAAGCAGGTAGGTGAAGTAGTTTAAAAACGGATATATTTATCTATTACGCCCTTAATCCCCCGCAACGCCACTTAGAAGTCTGTTTTCACAAAACCCGTTTTGTAACTGATCATTATTCTACGAAAGGAATCTATATATCAAATTTAAAGACAGTGCGTCAAATAGTTTAAAAATGGAAATAATTATCTATAACGCCCCCTAAGCCCCTGCAACGCCACTTGGGGGTCGATTTTAAGCAAACTCATTTTGTAGCGGATCTCTACTCTCTGAAAGGAATCCGCTTACCCAATTTCAAGATTGTACATCAAGTAGTTTAAACATGGAAACAATTATTATTAAAGCCCTTAACCCCGTAACGCCCTTGCGTTTCGAATTTCGGAAAATCCTTTCTTAGCTGATGTCTACTCTATCAAAGGAACATGTCTACCAAATTTCAAGTCTGTAGGTTGAATAGTTCCAGAGATTTCGTGATTAGTCAGTCAGTCAGTCAGTCAGTCAGTCAGTCAGTCGCTTTTCTCCTTTATATATATAGATAAACACTTGCACACTAATCACTGCTACACACTTCACGAAGGCATGTTGCCAGAGAATTCTAAAGAAAATCTCGACATATGGCGAGTGTCCCAGCACATTATCCCTCGATTGTTGACAACTGAACTAAAGATGGAACGAATGACAATATCGGGTCATTGAATCGACAAAGTCGACAAGATCCCTTGGTTTTTGAACCACGTCATTACGGGGGACGAAATGGGGTGTTATTTGTTTGACATACAATTGAAGCATGCGACATCAACATGGAAGTCGCCCAGCTCACCTCGATCGAAAAAATTCCGGCAATATCGGAGCAATTGAAAAATAACGATGGAAGTATTTTTTGATTCTCTAGGAACTTTGCTTTCAGAATTTATTACTGAAGGCCTAACAGGTAACAAAGAGCATTATTTATGCATTTTACGTCGTTTGAGGGATTCCATTCGGCCTCAGATCTGACGAAGTGGCGATTGGTATCTTCTCCATAATAACGCTCCAGCTCATCGAGATCCCTATTAGTAAAAGCGTTTTTCTCCTAAATTTTCACTGACGAGTTTCCACATTCCCCTTATTCACCTGACTTATACCTCGTGTGACTTTTACCAGTTCCCATCAATGAAAAAACATTTACAGGGACTCCGTTTGTGTCATCAGATGAGATAAAAGCAGCTTCACAGGAGGCATTAAGAGAGGTTGCGGAAAATGGTTTCCAGTTGTGCTTCCAGAAGTTATATGAACGCTGGCAGAAATGTAATGCCGCTTAAGGCGCTTGTTTGAAGGTGGATTTGCTTCGGTGCTGTGAACTATTCAGAGTAAAGTTTTCTACAGCTTGTCCCGAATTTTCAGATCATACTACGTATAGAAAAATTCTCGACCACGATCAAATATAATTCTGTGTCTACTTAGATTTTACTTTTGATTACATTTTCTTATATTATTTAAGTTAAAACCTAAACTTGATTGTTGCTGTTCTATTACCGAATGAAATATTGCTTGTTATGTATCAATTTTCTGTTGAGCAATTAATTCGCTAATTTATTACTTCCAGAATACCTTCTTTATGAAGTATTTTTACAAAAACCGAACAAAAAATTACAATAAAAATTACAAATGATAATAAGAAGACAGTGGTATGCTGTGGATAAAATGTATTTAAACAGAATTGGTAAACTAATTCTAAAAAAGAAAAGGGGGAAACTGGATTAAAAATTCCTAATCTAAATTTTCTGTAGAATCTGAGTTAGTTTAATTTTAATTAATAGGTTCTAAACGTGTAGAGATATGTAGATATTGAATGTTTATACACCTTGCCCCTAATTTAAAACTAAATGTATAAGACCACTAAGTAGATTTGCATATCAGATATTTTTAACATGTTTCAAAAACTTATGGTGTGTTTTGGTACTTATAGAATCCGTAATTTAACTATCAGTTTTTTTAAAATGAAACAAACAAGTTTCTTCTCTAAACTCCATTGCCGTACGTTTTTGCTCAAAATTTGAAGCAATCCGTTAAAGCATACGATGATGTGGTCATTGCTTCCTCAATCAAACTGTAATATAATAAACGTGTTACAGGAATTTAACATGACAGAGATCCAATTAAATTTTTTCACACATCTATATGTGGTTTTTGAAAGAGCAACCGGATTTAAAATGGGTAGCTAGCGAAGTTTTGTCCGAAAACTGGTTCGGCAAAAAGTTTGAACAGCATTTAAAATATTTTTTATTACTATTATTTATGTAATATAGCAGGACTTACCAATAATGGAACATGTTTCACATCATAATCTTTGTAAAAATAAGGGAAAGATCCATAAAAGCCATCATTCAAATAGTATTCTTTTTGTATGCCATTTATTCCTATTTAAAAACATGAATTTATTCTTCAACATAAACTGTATTCAGGTATTTTTCATTCATATCATAAAAATTGAAAGAATATAATAATAATGTGTAATTTACAATAATTTCGAAATATTTATTTAATGAAAAAACTAATTATATTAGAGTGTTTCTGAAATTTGAGTCAAAGTGGTGGAATAACCTATAAAGTTATTTTTAATTTCGGAATCAATTTAGAAGTATTAAATAAAAATATTTTGCGGAAGATAATAAAATATTACTTATATTTCTGTACAAAATATTTTTTCCCCATCCTTTGAAATAATTTTTGCACACGTTTGTAACGGGTTTATCCGCGAAACTATCACTAATCTTCTTGGGATAAATTTATTTCTTTTTAACTGTTGTTCTATTGAAAACTTTCTCCCGAAAAAGAAGACTTGAGTTATTCAAATGAAGGGTTCTATTTAAGCACTGACTCTCAGATACGCTAAGTTAGTTAGAGGAGATAGTCGAGAGTTAGTTGACGAGTAATTGCTGAATGGTCAAAGATTGCTAATTGACGATTTAATCAATAAGGTAGAGCTTAATTACAACGACCGGAGGTCGAACAGCTAAGAACAGAATAACGGTAAATTAGAACGTAGACACATTTAAAGTGTTCCAAGATTAAGTGCATTAAATCATACTCAAATATTAAGTATTCTTTTTGCCGTGTAGTTGCTCCTATACTTAGTAATAGTGTTATTTCTGATCTATTGTGAACAACCAAACACCAATAACCCCTACGCGAGCAGGGTTATTACACTTTGAGGTATGAAGTGGAAACGAAACTGAAATGTGTAACATTTAAGTTTGGGATGACCTGTTTTACTGCTTTCATTACATAATTAAGTTCTGCGGAACATTGGACCATGACACAGAGACTTAATTCAAAAATATTTTTAAAATATCGCACTTATTTTAATGAAACATTTTCTGCTCCTCAGCCAGACAATGTAGTTTTCAGTAATAATCTTTGTAAAGATTTATATTAATGTAATGTCATGAACTAAGTAAAATGAAGTTAAAAAATTATTTTTATGATTATGAGAAACCTACGAGAAAGCTCTCTACCGTAATTGTCATTTAAAAATGTTATGTTGTTCGTTTTCATTTTTTTTTGGTTATGTATCAACAGTGTCAGAATCGTACTAGCAACAAATCGGAACAACTTTTAAAAAATGATAATTATTTATTTATTTTCTCTGATTTAGGAACATTCAACAATAGACCTAATGTTTGTAATAGTTGGTACTAACAACGCAAAATGTCCTATTTTGTACACATTTAGATGAAAATTGAACAACTTTTTTGTTTACAGTTCTTAACGAATTCGGCTACAAATTTCGTTATTCTATGTAATAAAATTTTACTGAGTAAAGCACCGGTTTTTGAGTAATCAAAAAAAAAAAAAAGATTTTATAGAAATTTAATTAGTTTGTTTTTATATTATTTTTATTGGACAAGCAAAATTAAAATAAATCAAATTTTGAGATAGAACTACTCACAATCCTAACATGCGTCAGAGATTTCATTAATAATCTATATCCAAGAATTTGAAATAAAAGGGAGGATTATTAGGAAACTCTCGATATAAATTTTGATTTTTTTCATTTTATATTTCTCATTTTCTTAAAATAATCTCATCTCCCGTAAATCGAAATACTTGAGTAACTTTATTAATCTTTTATGAGATTGCCGCAGTAATTTTTTAAATTCTAGAAAATCGAGAATTTGATATTTCACAATAGAAAAAAGTAAGCTCCCTTTTTAAATATTGTTTTCATTCCTCAGATCAGTAGCAAAAATACATGCACTTAAAACAAGTAATATAAAATTTTTTTAAGTCAATTCCTACTTAGATTAACAAAAAAAATTTATTTTAATTACTTTTATTAAATAGTAACAATTAATATAAATCTGTATATACATATGACAGAATCACAACATTAAGTGGCAATAATTTTTATTAATTATCATTAAAGTATCGTATTGTCATCCAAAACAATCATGAATATAAAATTTCAGTTAAACTAAATGCTTTGAAACGTGAGAAAAAAAATCCTATAAAGAGTTATGACCCAAGTCGCTAAAAATGAAGCCAACGTGGCTGTATCTGTAATTCTCTAAATAGCTAATTTCAATCAATTAATTTTTATTAATTATAATTAAATTACTGTATTGTCATGCAAAATATTCATGTGTATAAAATTTCAGCACAATTAAGTGCTTTAAAATGTATTTTATTACGATTGAAAATTTGAACATGATAAATACAGACAGTGTGGGAACTAATCGTAGGAATCGAAAAAGTAATTAAAGCATCCCAGATTTCTCTATGCGGCAGACGTGGACTCCTTGAAAGTCATGTCTTCGAGATTATACTTAGCCTATTCATTCTCATCAATTTCGAACTATAATTAATATACATAATTCAACGCGAGTCTCGTTACAACAATCCCAGTAAAGTTTCTTATTAAATGTGCATTAGAATAAACTTTTGCAATAAATAAATTTTTCAAAAACGCATTCTGAGCTAAAATAGGACTTGAAAAATGGTAGATCATGAAAATATGTTTCTCAAATTTTTGTGTGTTTCAATGTCATCAATTCATAGGATCTTTAATACATACAGTGAAATGCGTTTAACAAGAAAACGCCTAAAACGAAATATCAGTTAACATGATATAATAAAATGGTACCAACAAATGATTATGGATTTTCCTGCATTTTTTCTCCTAACACGAAATGAAAATTGCTTAACATGAAAAGATTTCTTTTCTAAGAATGGACAAAATACAGAAAACGCCAGCCGTCCTATTGTATTATCGGAAGAATTCATTGGAGTAGATGATGACAACGTGCATTACATCCTATATTATGGCATACTAAGACATTTTGGAGTTGTTCAAAGTTCAAAATATACCATTGATGCAGATTCCAAAGATGAAATGAAATATGCAGCTCCTGTTCTCACGGTATCCGAAATAAGGAATGTCATGAAAAGTATATGTGCAGTTATTTAGAAGCAGATTTCAATGGTGAAATGAATAACAAAATGAACGACATTGAACAATATGTTGACAATTTTATGCAGAAAAAAATTACAGATTATTTTCCAAAAACTCAATAAATGCTTTTTTTCCAAAAAAAATTGAAAAATTTATATTAATTTCATTAGGTTCTTGTGTTTGTTTTTGTTCTATTAATTTTTTTAAAAACATGCACATATACACATCTTTGCGTAAAATATTCTCTGATAATCGAAAAATTGTTTTAGTTGCCTCAATTTCGTGTTAAACGATTTTTACTTGTACTTCATTGAAAATTAAATTCAATAAATGGTGGAAGTAATAGCGTTGAAAATGTATTTATTTATATGTTAGATATACTGTGTAGAAAATAATTTCAATATTTCTTTACAAAAAGTAATTTAGGATAAAACTATAGTTTGTAAAATACTAAACTTACGCATTTCATAACATTGTAAATATTTACGGGATTCTAAATTATATAAAAGTTAAAAATATACCATTCTGAGCAATACTCTTTTTTCCTATTATAGATGTTACAAGAGAGAAAGCGGATGCTACACAGTAACATCCGGACTCTGCAATAATTTCGATATCTTCTGTCGGAAATTTTTTTTCTAGTGATGTTTTTATTTCTTGTGTTAACTGTAAAATAAAATAAAATGAATAAAATTATGAAAATAATTTTAAGGCGTTAGAAAAATAAATTAAGTGTTTATGCAATGAACATTTTTGTACCGATCAGTAAAATAGAGTATTTATATTTGACTACATACAAACTCTTACTATTTGTAGTATTTACTATTATTATGTAAAAGCAGAAGCATGCCAAGTTTCATTACTTAAAAAAATTTAAAATGTTTTTTCCCTCTCAAAAATTAAACTTGATGTCAACTGCAACTTATTTCTACGGATTATCATCAGTCGATTTCCAAAGTAATTAATTAGGGGAAAATTGAATAACTATAAAACTGCATTACAAAATATCAGATAGAAACGAATTAAGATAATTTTGTAATTTATATATAGTTATAGGGAGGCTTTACTTCGCGTTTATAAGTTTACTAACTAAATAAAATTTAAAAGAAATTTATCCCATTTTTTAACGAAGTTTTGAAAAATATTATAAAGAAATTATTATTACAATACTGCATCCACACATATCGTTTGATTTACAAATAGTTGTAGTACTGATGTTCATTAATAATTTTTTTGGAAAAAGTTTACTTTTAGACAGGAAAATTTATGACTATTTTTATTTTGTTCCCTCTCACAAATATTTCAATTATTTGATCAGAAATGCTTTAATAACAATGTTCTATTTGTGCAGTAACAATTTTTTGTCATTACAATTATTTTTAATTATTATTGTATTAAGTTAAATTACAAAATAATTTTCCCTAGAAAGAGGATTTTTCTATTCTTTATACTGAACGAATTCAATAAAAACTTTGCAGACAATTATAATGAAATTTTTTCCCATTTTTTTAGGATCCAGTCGTTATCTATTATATATTGGTAAGAGTTTACATTAAATAATTGAACTCAATTATAGTGCCAAAAATATCATAAATCAATTACCTAGCACATAAATTTTCAAATCAGTTGTTGATCCAAAACATAGTATCAAATTGTAATTTCCTTGTGTATCAATACCTTGTTAGTCTCTTACAAAAGTAGACTGTTCTCACATGTATTTGGGCCAAATTTAAATAAAGTAATTAAAAAAAGAATGTTATTAATTTGTATGTAAATTTTTTTTTCGTTTACTAAACAATACATTTTTCAAAGCTAAAGTGCCATTAGTGGTCTCCGAGACATTATTGTATTTGATGCTGTGATATGTTTTAAAACTTTTATAAATACAAGCACACAGGATGGCTACGTTTCTCAAAATCTCCATTTGAATAAAGCAGAATTTTTTACAAATTGTGTTAAATTGAGCAAAAAAAAAAAACAAAAAAAATTATATTTAAGATATTTATTATTCACAAATGCAGTGAAAACAGCGGACAATTATAGTTACTAAATTTTTTTTCTGATATGGTGGAAAGGGGGGGGGGGCTGCAAATTGGTATTTTACCATTACCGGCCTAGTAGATTCCATGACAGCTGTAATCACATTTTAGTGCGGTTCCATATAGGTGAAAAGTCTTGTTTCCTCCCCAGGGGGAGGCACCTGAGTTCTGACAATGTAAAGTCGTATTAGGAATTTAATTTTACCGAAAGTACCTAAGCCGAACAGGTATTCTAGGGATCTTTAATTTGTCACATAATCGTACATCATGTAAGATGTCGATTTTCTGCATCGTGAAAATCCGCCGATTTGAGCCGGGGTCGAACCCGCAAACTTGGAGTACAAGATGAGCGCTAAAGATAGAATTATATATATATATATATATATATATATATATAATTAGGATACATTTTATATAATTCTAGTTTTAGTTTACTAGAAATATAAAATTTCTCCAATTTATTATCTGATTGAGTAAACTAGTGAGTAAACAAAAATATATGATCCTGCTCAAAATAAAAAAAATAAATAGTACAACATTTCTTTTAAAAAATCTCCAAGTTTCAGGTATTTTAGAAAGATAAATTTAAAATCTCAAGCAACTTTTAGCACACACATCAGAATACTCTGATGCTGCCGCCATTTTTCCATTTATTTTTTTTAATGAACTCTTGAAGATGTATATAAATCGCAAAGAAAAAATATTACTGAATTCATTTGATTTGTGAAACTTCTTACAATTAAAAAATGTTTATTTTTCGATTACGAGTTTTCCCCCTAGTGTGTAACTGCTTTTAAAACATTTCAAAAGCAATTATTGAAATTTCGTTTTCCTCTTCACATTTTTTCCCCTTTTTTAAAATCTGAAATATTTATTAAAGATTTTTATTGTATGGATGGGGGGGGGGGGGGTCTTGATCATGTTGTGATTGCGGATAATTCCAGGTTTTTTTTTCTCTTTCTCATTTTTACCCTTCATATCCATCCGATAGTGAGTTTTCTGATACGCAGCTTTATAGTGATGCGTATTTGATCTGATTATTCACTTCTCTGTAAAAAAGTTACGCGCAATTTTAGAAAAAATGCACCTCCATAGATGAATTATTTTCACTGTTACTAGATAATAATATCCCTACACTTCAAGTAATCACATAGGATACAAATTCAATAGAAAAATCTCACATACGTAAAATAATATTTATCAAATTCTAAAAAAAATTAATATTTTAAATTATTACTTATTGATAGAAATATTTTTTGATTCAGTTAATATAGAAACAATTCTACTTCAAATATGATTTCATTTTTGGAGAAAATGCAAAATATTCAGTTGAATTGTCGAATCAGCCACTTATCCCGCCAAGTGTTTTTTTTTGCCAAATCGATAAATGCGCCAAATCTGGTAATCCTCGTAAATTTGTAGCAGTGAGGGTGAAGTCGGATCGCGGCGTAAAATCGCGCTAAGTTGGCGATTTTTCAAAATTTAGCGGAACAGTGGCCGATTCGACAATTTCACCAAATATTCTACGAGGCAGTTACAAAAATTTTTCTTATTGCTTCTGATAGAACAGAATTTCAAAAAGAATAAATTTATAATTTTCTTTCAAAGATTTTTTTTTACTTTTAAGAAATCTAAATGCAATTTTTATATCTTTGAATATCCTCTGTATCGTCTTAGAAATAACTAAGAACTGTAATAACTGTACTTTCAAAAGTTGTAACAAAAATTTGTATATTAGAAAGTATAAAAAAAAAAAGAATTTCATAAGAATTTTGTACAGATATAATTCAGGTTACTGTTAGTGAAGTTTTTGGATAATTTATTTCTTTTTCTATTTATAGTTAGATTCAATAAAGAGTTGGAATGCAGATGATATATCAAAAATTAATTGTAATGTATAAAATATTTTTAGATCTTAAGACCACCGTCAGAGACTGCCACGTGATCTTTGAAGCAATAACAGTTCATGAAATACTTGAAGAAACGGGGAATCTTTTTGTTTACGACCTGATACTTCGCTTTTTCAGTGTATGTGTTTTAATATTTGATGTGATTAAACGAAGTTAATATTAAAAGGAACTTTCAGATTTTTAATCGAATCACTAAGCCAAATACAACACATTAAACGTCATTCTATTTTTAAAATCTGAATTATAATTTCAATATCATGAAAATTAATACTAGCCATTTCATGTTATTTCAATTTCAATTAATTGGTTTAATAATATAATGCTAACAGATTTATAATACTATTCTTAATATCTGTTAGGGATCTATGAAACTAATTATGTATAGCTTAGTAATCTTATTTTGAGATTGTTTTCCCTCCCATAAAATAAAAGTAAAAAAGAAAAAAGTCTTATGAAATTCCGAAAAATCTTTTAGGTGAGATTAGGTTGACTCTCTGCAGGAAACAAAAAGAAATTTGACGTTACAAAAATATCCAGAATTTCATTGCAGCTTTTATTAATTCACATTTTTTCAAAATAATGTTTTATTAAAAAATAAATACTTTCTATATTAGCAACGTTATTTTTGTAATATAAATAAATTACAATTGATCTAAAAGTTAAAATTTTTTATGTTCTAAAAAGGAAAATAATTTAACTGACAGCTGAGTTACTACATTTTTTTTTCGTTTGGTTTTAAATAAGGTTAAAAAATGCACAAATATTTATCAATTAAGGAAAAGGGGGGGGGGGAGTTTCAAAAATAAAGAAAGAATTGCAATTTATTTAAAAAAAAAACTTGAAACAATTATTTTCTTATTAAATTTAGCAATTCTCAGTAAAAAAGTAAGGAAGAAAACTTGATAATTCTACAACTAATTATTTGCTCTCGTTTATCATGTTTTTTTTAAAAAAAGATCGATTAATTTTTGAGAGGTAGAACAACTTTTAAAGTGTTTGCGATATACATTATTTCTTAATATACATAATCATAACAATGAATAATGATATTTTAGGTATGAATAATTATTTTTTAAAAAGCGAGAAATTTAATTCCTCTACTTTTGCTGTGTATATTTTCCTTTGGAGGATCAATATATGCTTAATTTGACCACATCTTCAAAAAATCTTCTGAGTTTCTCTTACATTCAAAAATTTTAATGTTGGATTCGGTTCAAAAGTATCAGTTTTATATTGTTATAACTTTCTTTAACTTTATTATAAGTGTTTCAAAAGAAATTTTATTTTGAAAGAGAAAATTATTCCATTTATATTAATCAGAACTTTACTATACACGTTATAGATATTTTTTGGTAAGAACTCATGCTAACTAAAAATACTTCCAAAATGATGTCAAAAGGTTATTGATTGTACGTATTTTTCAATAATTATTAGCGAATATTGTTTACACTTGAACATGTGTCATACTAGGACAGCTTTAAAATGATTACAAAAATCGCAATTGATAAAATAGATTTCTGAGAATGAGATCGAAAACATTGTGCACTTATTCAAACAAGATGATTGGAAGTTTTTAGCAAGATTATTAGTTATACATAATCCTAGTAAAATTATGTGCTTTATATGATCAAAATTATAAATACAAGGTCTATTAAAAAAGTATCGATCTTGAATTTTTCCGAGCCCAGCACTCTAAACATTCTAAAACAGCGTGATGAATACCGGGTTCGAGTGTGTGTGGTGTTATCAAGTAATAATCATAATAATATCCTAGATTAATTGGTAAAATCCTTAACAAATTAAAGCATTACATCAATTAGACTGAAACTATCAAGACAAAAAAAGCTAGTAAACATAGACAAATCAATACGCCGAAGCCAAGAACTACAAGTAAAACAACTGCACATCATTATGCTGAAGCCAAGTTTAGATTCCAACTGAGACAGAAACGGTTACAGTTAGTTTCTATCGATATAGACCACGTGGGTTCTGAGCGGGGTGTCAACTAAGTTCCACCTACTCAGACCACCCGGATTCTAATTTACAACACAGCGCCACTGTACACAGTGAATGTGACAGCTTAATGCACATGCTAGAATTGTTTCATTTCGTTTCAATGTGCCAGTGGTTCCTGCTGGCAGTCGTGTGAGGCGTTAAATATATATATGTCTTAGTCTGATTTTTATTTCTCTAAAGATGACTGGATGACTTAAACAGATGTACTGCATCAAATTTTTTGACAAAAGCTTGGTGATTTTCTTAGTGAAACAATTCGTAAGATCCAACAAGTGTTTGGAGACGATGCTATGGAGGACACGCAAATTAAGGAGTTATTTAATCGATCCAAAAGCGGCCGCACGTCAGTAGAGAGTGACCAACATTCTAGGAGGCCACAAACCGCTCGAAATGCAACTGTCATGGAAAAGGTGGAAAATCTGGCAATGAAAGATCGTCATTTAACCGTACAAGACACTGATGAACAAGTTGAGGTCAGTACAGGCTCCTCACATGAAATTTTGTGTGATCATGCGCAGAGCAGCTGTGAAATTTGTTCCCAAGCTCCTGTTGATGGAACAGAAAGAACTCCGTCTTGAAGTTGCACAGAATCTACTGGACAATATTAAGGCTAAACTTGGCTTCTTTTGACCTCTGGCTGTTCCCGAAAGTTAAAATGTTTCCGTTTTCAGAGTAGAGATGGGATAAGAGGCAGAACGCGACGGCGGAGTAGAACATCATTCCAAAAGAAGCCTTTCAGAAATCTTTTCGGCAGTGGAAGGAATGCTGGGTAAAGTGTGTGAAGGCATCAGGGGCCTGCCTTGAATTTGATTAGGACCCTAATACCACAGTTGGAACCAACCCGCCAGCATTTTGTTTTATATTTTGTTAAATTTAGCATTTGAAAAGATTGGAATTCAAAAACTCGGTTTCGTTTACTTGAATCTAAATCCACTTCGCACATACCTACAAGTCTTATTATATTAGACTTCATCCAGAATAAACTTGTGATTCTTACGCTCAATTTTCAAAGTGTCAGGGCTCGTTGTGTATGAAATCTGAAGTTGTATTTATTTGGGTAAACTATATTAATAACTATATTTTCTGTTAAGCGTCTGACAAAAATCATCATTCTTAAAAAAATACGAGTAAGTAATATATGGACATTATTGATCGTCAAACAAGTGGACTGGGTATTTGTAGTCAATATATTGGGGACATATGTGCGGCAGAGTGCTTATTTGATGTAGGTTATTTGAGGTATGTTAAAATACTCAAGTCGAAAGTCTGTTTTTAATGATCTATTCGATGCTATTCATTCTTGATTCATCTGCGACAATTGTGTTCTTAAATTCATTAGATTAACTTTTATCTCGATTTAAAATATATAGTCCGTTAATTCGATTTTAGTGTGATTTTTTCTTTTTGAATTATGTATTCACAAGCTTTCTTATTATGTATTCACAAGCGATTGATTAAAATATTTATTAAAATTTATATTACTAGCTTCATGCTGGATTATAATTTTCTCGTCAAGTATTAATAAAAATAAATCCCTTTTTGCATTATTTCTCAATTTTTGTTGTGTCTTTTATCCGTATTGCAAAAAATTTGCATATGATCCCGAAAATGCCGGGTAAATGAACTATACTTATACAGATTTTATTTTATTATTTTATTTACTAAATCATTACCTTTTCTTGGAGTCTAATCTACAGTTTATTTAAAATTATTCAAAATATTATTAAAAATTATATATATATATTCCGGTAATTTTTATTTTTCTTCTTCTAATATTTCGATGATTTTATTTTTCCATTCACCCGTTCAAAGAATGGATTACCAGATAAAACATTATCATCACATTATATATTAGTAAATATTAGGCGAGTTTGAATTCGATATCATTTATTGCATTTCTTTGAGAATTTCCGATATATTTTACGATTACGGAAAATCAAAAATTGTAAGAAAAAAGAAACAGCTTAGATTCAGAAAATCATCCAATTTTTACATGGTAAATCTTAGTTTTGTTATCAATACGCGATAAAGTTTGTATCTTTAAGAATTAAAAAAAAAACACATGTTTATCAAAAATTCTAACAAAATTCAATTTTTTTCTGAAGTTTTACTTCTATTATATTTCGCTCGAATTTGATTTTAATTAAAATTAGTTTTAAAAATAAATTAAAAAGGAAGTGAAATACATGAAAATTGCTCCATTTATCTGTTCACTGATTTTTAACACGATAAGTATTCTCTCAAAAAAGTAAAAATATTATATTTATTCACAAAATACTCTGAATGTTTAGTCAAAAATACTAAGTAAGTAATTTATGTATTTATTTATCAAGAGCAAAAGAAGCGTTAATTTAACACAATATGTTATTATGTCGGATACCTTAATTTGATCTCTCTAAAGATTAAGTTAAGACGCATGTTTTTCTTTAAAGGAAACACGATCATTATCATTCAAAAAAAAAATTTAGATTTTTATCGATACAACAACAGTTTATTTGTATAACTGCCTAATAATGATAATTCAAAGAATAAGCAGCTACTAATATCTCAGTGTTAACAATATAAATCCTGTTAGATTTTTTCCAGGTAATAAAACAGTCAGCATAAGTTTCAGATACAATCTCTATCAATTGATATTATCTTTATTTCTCTTCTTTTCTTCTCTTTCTTTATTGTTATTATATATATTTTTTTGAATTCCAGAGATTTCATTGCATATGTAATTCTTTTTATTGATATTTTCCCCCCACAAATGTTTTCACAGAACTCTGCTGTGCATTGAAGCGGGGCAGTGGTATTTACAAACAGACGTATTTTTTTTTGTCATCATGAATGTTGTGCAACAATTACTGATTGGAACGATGAAACTGTTTAATACAGTCGAGTTCCGAAAACTCCACCCAAGGTGGACCAAAGGATGGCCAGTTTGAGAAAATGCGAGGTTATTGAGAATGGGACTAAAAAAAAATAAGTACGAGTGATTTCTTAGAAGTTATTGTACTGCACTTGTATGTATTGTTTGATTGGGAATACAACTGAAAATAAACTGTTCAAATACTTTTAAAAAAAGGAAAAGTACGTATTTTATGAAAACAGAGCATTTACTGCATGGAAATGTGAATAATAATAATTATATATTATATAGAGTAATTTACCTCATCAGACACACATCAGAAAAATACTTTATAAAGGTAGAAAACTGTCTCTAATGAAAATTAAATAGTTGACTATCCAAAAACTTTCTACTGTTTTTTAAAGAATATACATAATGTCTTGTTGTTTTACGTACTGCACTCTACGTTTTGCTGCTGCATCACGAGTCTTTTTCGGTTTCGTTCTGAATCTACGACCTGCTAGGGTATGGCTGAATTATCCGGACTGTCGTAGTATCGAGAGCCTAGTTTTTTAAATTCTACTGTACTATGGGTGAATAAAAGTTTATTTTTTAATTATTTCTTTTTTTAAATAGCAGGATCTTTCATTTATTTTAGTTTTATGTATTTCATCAGTAAATCTTACAAAACTTATGCATCATGTTAAATGTAACTTAAAAAAAATTAATCCATTGTTTTTACAGTACTAAATCTTAAGAAAACTTTGTTTTTAAAGGTTGAAATTATGAGTGATTTTATTTTTTTTGTATATGAAAGATACAGATGTGCTTATTTTTTTAACAGCTGTGTAATGAAACATGTAAAAGACATTAAGAAATATGAAATAGGAACAATGAAGTCCCTATTATTTTTAACAAGACAAATATATCTTAGTCTAAACGGAAAATTCGAAAAGGTTATAGAAATATAATATATTTAAGAAATTAATGGAAACATATGAAACATTTAGTAATATATATAATAAAAAGAATGCAGTTATGCTAAACTTGAATAAAAATAAGAGAAAGACGTTAGGTACATAGTACGCAGTTGAGCAAAGAAGCTTGGAAAGGCGTCTCTGAACAATTTCTTAAAGTATTATTCCGTTAATGCGATTTGCATTGTTCCATATGCAATATTTTTCCTTATTACAGCGTAAAATAACACGAATGGTTTTCTTTTTTTCGTTTTTCTTAACATGGAAAATTTCAATCTAAAAAATTTTTGGAAAATATTTTTGCGTTCTATTTTTTTTATTGGAAGATCATGTTAACACTCTGTAGTTATCAATTCCTCTAGTGGTTCATGAGATATAATATCGGGATTAAAGATAAAGATTTCATCTGAAAGTTTATCATTTAAATCTGTCAGCAAGTTCACAAATTGTTTAAAAAAATGAATCCATGAACGTGTTAAGTCAGTGAATCCTCTAATCTTAGATTATTCAGATGAAATTTACATACATCCAAGGATGTAGAAGAAAAATATTGGCAAAAGGAAAATATAATCATGCGTATCAAATATGAGAAATCCGTGATGAAGCGTGTAATCAAAGGTAAAAAGAAAATTTTTTTAGAATGCGAAAGATGTAAAGAAAGATTCCGAAGAAAATATGAGATGGTGTAAATAATATATTTTTATAATTACATTACAACTATAAATAGGAAAAAAACAATGTATATTTAATAAGATAAACATCAGACGCGAAGATAATATTAGGAGTAGAATGCTTTTTTTCAGCAGGAATGGATAAACAATTAAGAAAAATGCAGAGAATTTCTGTATGACATTAATGATTTTTGAAATAATTTGCCAAAAAAAATTCAGTTTTACGAGAGATAAAAATTTTGATTTGTATTCATTATGCTATCATTACATTAGCTGTACCATAAAAATCATTCTAATAGTATTGCGAAAATTGCTAAAAAATGCCAATAGAAAAAGTCGAAAAATGATTCATATGCTTTAATTTTCATTAATTATTTAAGCATCGAAGTGGATATTGTTAAATATTTAATATTCATGTATCATTGCCTAAACATAACAACCTTTTTAAAACTCTGAGTAAGCTTAATATTATGTACATGTTAATATTATATATATATATATATTAGTATAATTTATAAATTAAAACTTAATATTTACATGTATGTTGATCCCCTTAACCCTTCCTGAAATAAATTTTGAAAAAGCTTGTATTACATTCTAATTATTCTATAAATATTTATCATTTCCTGTTAGGAATGAATTATATGTTCGCTGACATTGTATCTTTCTTAGTTGAGGCAATCATGATTTTTTTCTGAAGTTTAGGCTACTGTAGGTGCTCGAGTGGCATTTTTGACCAAATTCACCGTATAATTTCTGAATATTAGCCAATCCGTGTATAAGCCACAAAAGTATTCTCTCTTCAAAAATTTACCAATAATTCGAGACCCCCGTCCGTAAACTGAATTCAAAATAAATTTCTTTTAATTTTTAAACATGTCATCATGAAGACGAACTGTTGCAAAGTGGGTGAAAGTTTCCAATTAAATTACTGTCGAGTAAAACTGTAAAGATAATAGTTTTATTTCTTGCAAACCTATCTGAAACTGACTTTTTTCAATTTAATTGGTATCTTGTTTAATATCTGCATTTTGATCGTACAGTATTACCATTTTTTTGTTTTATTTTGAAAATGAGCACAAAGAGAAATTCTCATACAGTACGTAATCGTCTACAAAGTTTCATGACCTGGTGGCAAAACGTACTGTATGAGGATTATATACAGACATAATCAAATAAGTTCATGTGAATTTTAAGAACTATTCGGAAACTCGAATTCTGAAAGCTTTATATGGCTTTTTTTATCTTCTTTTAGAATAAAGATCCCATTTATATAAAACAACCCAAAAAATAAAAGATTGGTATCTCTTACGCATGGTAAACGGAAAATGTGATGGAAACCATTTTCCTTAAATATTACAGTTCTTTCGAGTTTAGCCTATCCATATATAAGCGATTCTCTTACATTCACTTTAAAAATGTTCCGAAAATTCTCGGCTTATACTCATAAATATTTGGTACGTGTTGGAAGAAGAATACCTTACTAATGAGAAACTTTTTTATTAAAACAAATGTTCCTATTTCAAAATCTGAATAAAATTTGCTTTTTTGTTTTTATTTTGTCGTTAATAAACTGTATTTGAAAAAAATATGCAACCTTACGTTCTTAATTATCCAAATGGATTACATTATGGAGGAATTCACTGATATCATTAATTTTTTGAAAGAAACTTGTTTTAATCATTTTACGAAATAATTGAGTAAACTTTTAAGAACCATAACGTCTTAATTACTGCTAAAGCTATTTGATGTATGTAAATTGACAGGAAAGAAATCACAAGACTCATGGATCTATGTACAATAAAAATTTTACTTTTTTATGGAAAAATCCATACAAAGGATACATTGACTTACGAACATAAAAGGTTTATTCGTCGTACATTTTGCTTACAATAAACACAATTTTTTAATCAAATGTGTAGGTTTTTTAGAAAAAATAAATATATTAAAAATAATTATATTCCTAAATTACAAGTAGTGCCTGTATAGTAATCAGTAATATTAAATAAATGAAAAAATATTTTAAATAAATATTACATTGCTCCTTTTTATCATATCTACAGGTTGATTCAGAATTAGTGTGACCAATTTTAAAAGCACATAACTGTTTATGGTAAATTTTAATCGCTTTACTGCCAGTTATATTTTAAAAATGAAACGTTTAATTGACCAATTTAACTCTTTTTATTAGTGGGAGAAAATAAGGGCTTCAGCATTCCATCCATCCTCAAATCCAAAAAGAAATTTTAAAGATTTTGTAGGATAGTTGCTCCAATTCTGTTATAAATAAAGCCTTTAAAAATCAAAAAAGACATTTTTCTAATGGATTACTATCTAAACTTCGAAAAGAAATTAAATTTGACTGACAATCAAAAACTACAGGAGAAAAAAATGTAGACGAAAGGAAGTGCATGGTAAAAAAGAAACAAAGAAGCTGAAAAAACTTATCGCTGTAGAAAATTCACTGCCTCAAAGAACTTTAGCGAAGAAACTACGCCAGATAAAGAAAATTGTCATCAGATAAAGAAAGTTGGCTTTAAAAGATGAACAACCAGTCTGTCATCAAATGTCTTCAAGCACCGTAGTAAAACAAAGAAAACATTCTTGGCCTCTTCTGTATTTAATGTTACGCAAAGGTAGATACAAAATAGGGATAACCTTGGATGAACCATTGTTTCATCAGCCATTTACAACTGGCACAACGAAGATACAATATATTTCACGTGAAAAGCGCCGCAAAGATGCTGCTGTTTTGAAAACGCAAGTTAGCCGTCAGGTGCTATGGTATGGATGGAAATGTCCTCTATAAGTTCAACAAAACCATTTTTTGTTGAACCAAAGGCTAAAAATGATACTAAATACTATGAGAATAAAGTTTTGAAGCACATGATCTAAGAAAGTAAATGTCTTTACCCTCAAGGAAACTTCGTCTTTCACCAAGATTCTGCCCCAATTCATTCTGCAAAATCAACTATAAAATGACAAAGAAAAAAAAAATAAATTTTTTTCCTTTCGGGAAATGGTTACCACCATCACCTGAATGTGATTATTTTTTATGGGGATACGGAAAAAAATTAAACTGACTCAAATTAGGAACACTTTAATGGCATCAAAAAGCAATCACTAAATGTTTTCTTAAAGTGTACTATTCCAAAGGAGAAACCACATTGAAAATTTTATATAAATAACTTAATTCAATAAAAATTTATAATGCTGTGAAATTGGTAATATTATTTTTGAATCAACCGGTATAAATCAACACCAGAATTGATTTCTTTGGAATACGCACATTATGGCATTATAATTCGTAGCTTTATGTCATTTCAAGATATTTTGGTGGTATATTGGAATGCAGAAAACGAAATTATTAAGCCACTTTAAATTTGTACGCATATTTTTAACATTACCAAAGAAGAAAAAAAGGAAAGATTTGAAAAAAGCAAATTCTTCAACATTTTCTGCATAAAAAATATTTATTTCTTGAGAGATTAAATATTTATCTGCAATGTAGGAAATATGTTTTTGAACAGTAAAAGATCTGGAAAGAAAAAAAAAAGATTATTATTCATAAAATCAATATTTGACATTAAATATTTTACAAAAATATTGCATTGAGAGTACAAAAGATTTTAAAGTGAAATGATAATTCTCTGATGTCGTACGGCGTAAAAAGATTATCAATTCATTTCTTTCAAATAATATTTCTTTCCTTATATTACGTTATACTCATAATTCTTTTTGTATCTGGTAAAAGGTTCTGGTGTTTTAGTAGTAAATATTATAAATTACAGTTCCAGTGTTCGTTGAAAATAACAATGGCACAATTTAATATAAGGCTGGAATAAATCTTTGTTTATGCAGCTGTGTGATTTTTTTCATTATAAAATTATTTGTGTTGTAAGGCAGCTCACTTGTTTATTATTATATGCAACCAAAGAAGCATATTAGGCATCGTATTTTTAAATAGAACTTAATACATTGTAAATATTTTACCTTACCAGAAATTACATGAAATACAAACTATTTATGTATACGTTTTTAAATAACTTTTATAATAAAAAATGAATATATATATCTTAATTAAGTTTTACTTAGAGTATTGAAATTTAATTAACTATTCTATACTTTTTTACAAAATATACAAATGATGTATTTGGAGGTTATGATGTTATGTAATCTTTTTATAATAATTTTACATTATTAAAATCAATCCATTTGTATTTTTTTTAAAGAAAAAACACATTTTACTTACAAACCTTTTCACAGCCTTATTTTTGGTTATATTTCACAATTTCAGGTACGTTGTAATAATATTTTAGACACTCTGGATTTCTGATGTTCTCTGTGATTGGAATCTGGTTGGTTTCGATGATGGTTCTTACAATGCTCTCCATTCGCTTATTATTCACATTATACTAAGAAAAATGAAACATTATTTACATTATATTATTCTATCAAACTGAAGAAATAAATTGACATGTTTTGCTTGTTTCAGTAGAATAATAATGTTCAGAATATATTACTTTTTAATAAATGTTACCAAACACGTCATTTAGTTGATTTTTTTTACTTTATCGTATGAGATAATGAAATAATTCTACGAATAATGTAAGGAAGTAAAATACCTCATTCATTATTTTAAATTATTTTGCTTATCCCAATATAAAGAAAATATAAATTATGTTCAAAAAGCATGCAACCTTGAATTTTCCCGCTCATAGTATTTATTCTAAGACACTCCACTGTCTATGGACAGGGGGAGGTGACAGCTTAATGCACATACTTGAATTTTTTTCTTCGGCGTGGTGTAACAGTCATTTCCTGCAGGCAGTCGAGTGAAGTGCTGTTATTCGTGTTCGTCGGATTTTTATTTCTCTAAAGACGATTGACCGACTTGATCAGAGGTACTGCGTCAAATTTTTGTCAAAAGCTTGGTGATTTTCTGAGTGAAACAATTCATAGGATTCAG
This sequence comes from Trichonephila clavata, assembly GCA_019973975.1. Taxonomy (NCBI): domain Eukaryota; kingdom Metazoa; phylum Arthropoda; class Arachnida; order Araneae; family Nephilidae; genus Trichonephila; species Trichonephila clavata. Next base: position 32,576 of record BMAO01025061.1, on the reverse strand, counting down.
CAAGTGTTTGCAGACGATGCTATGGGGGTTACACAAATTAAGAAGGGGTTTAACCGATTCACAAAAGTGGCCGCACGTTGGTAGAGTGGCTAGCGTTCTGGGAGACCACAAACCGCTCGAAATGCAGCTGTTGTTGGAAATATGGAACATTTGATAGTGAAAGATCGTCGTTTAACCTTACGAGAGATTTCTGAACAAGTTGAGATCAGTATAGGTTCATCACATGAAATTTTGTGTGATCTTGGGCAGAGCGGCTGTAAAATTTATTCCAAAGCTTTTGTTGATGGAACAGAAAAACTCCCTCTTCCAGTTGCACAGAACCTACTGGACACTATTAGCGCAGAACGCGGCTTTTTGAGACTTCTGGCTGTTCGCAAAGATGAAAATGCCATATATAGGATCCCGTTTTGCGAGTAGAGATGAGATAAGGCAGAACGCCCGACGGCGGAGTTGAACTCCATTTAAAAAAATGCCTTGAAGTGTTTTCGATAGTGTAAGGAATAACCTATGTGCATGAAGGTATAAGGATCCTACTTTGAATTCGATTAGGATTATAACCCCTTAAAGTAACTAAGATTTCTTTCCTGCCTAAAGGTCGGATACTTTTTGAACATAACATTTATGAAGTTATTTTTTCATAAGTAGATAGAGCTGAGTTTTAATACGTTGCAGGGGAAAAACTCCTTAGAAATGTTTAAGGACTTGTAATCCTTCATTGTTTATTAAAGCATTTTATTTTGTCTTGTCAAGAGAGAGAAATTTTATTTTAGATATATCTTTGTAAGAGAAAAATATATAGAAATATTTATTTGCTTAGTAACACCAAGTGCCTAAAACACTTATTAGCCTAAAACACTTCTGAGAAATATGTTAAGAACTATAACGTTTCGTTTACTTCGTTATTATTATATAATTTTTAATAAATTATGATGCTAAACATAAAACTAAATGAATATTTCCAAACCACATAATGACATATTTCATAAAACTTTGAAGTTTAAATATATTTCATGTTATTAAATTAAAATTAATGATTTGAAAATAAAAAAAAATATTTAAAGTTATCACTTATTTTAAATTAAAAATGGTTTTATACTTATCAGTTCTTTTATAAGGGAATATTTTGGTGGAATTTCTCTCAAATATATTTTTTAAATGTCATTTTGAGTAATTGTAATAGATATTTGTTATTATCATTTCTACTTACTATCGTATCGAAAGTATATATTTATTTATTTATAAGATAAATGTGCAACATAGCTAGTTAAAATTCATTCACTCTTAAAATTCATCAGCTCAACACTTATTTTCCATCCTGCTGTGGTTTGGTATTATTATGCATTTAAAAGAAGTATGAAAGAGTGGAGAAATTTATTTTTTTGTACATTTTATTTGAAAAGTGTGAATGAGAAGATGTGATTGTTAGAGTATGTACAATCTTAAAAAAATCACGATCTGTAAAGCAGTCAAGTATAGATTTTGAATTTCAGAGAAAACATTTGCCTTTGTGGAAACATATTCTTTTGTGGCAGTCAGATGCTGTTAATTATAAATATTTAATATACTATTTCGGCAAATGCAATTAATCAAAAATATTTAATTTTCAATTACCTCTAACAAGAAGTATTCAGTAAGTTCCCATATGTCTCATCTACGTTAAGTTAAAATAAAAGACATTTTCGAACTCTCGTGCGAAAAACTTCGTGCTGCTATAACGTGATGTGAATGCTCATTGTTTTTTAAATTAATTGGTTACAAAAGATTTCTTAAATAAGTCACAATTTAAAATGTAGTTTAAACAACAATCATTCTACATAATATTTTGCTTTTAAGTATAAAATAAAGTATTGTGATGGGGCTTTATTTAATTTTTTAAGAAATATATTGGATTTGTACTTAAATTTAGCTAATTTGGCGCAATTAATTTATGAATGCATAGTTTCGTAAAACTAGGTCTTATTCTAAAATTAGGGCAAATTTGTACATCATTCCAAAAATTTTAAATAAAGCGACATAGACTGATTTAATTTTAAGATGAATTATTGTAATCTTATATATATATAGATGTATGTATGTATGTATGTATATACGTAATAATTCACATTAACTTTCTCTTGAGGGCATTTTAAATTGTAACTGTCCAGGACTATGCGTAAATAGTTAATTGTTAGTAACTTTTAAATCGTAAAAATTATGTTGTCAGCGAATAAAGACAAGAAGTTGTGTAACCCACATCATACGATAGCTGTCTACCACGGACTTCCATAGACTGTCCATAGACTTCCACGGAAATCATGTGAGTTTAGGTACTTCCAGTAGGCGTTTTGTATTTAGGCCTCCGTTTCATGGAAAATTGCATGCTGCTCTTTGTATTGGTAATGTAACGCAACGCTTGCGTCAATCGTCTATTTCTTTGTGTGTGTGTGTGTGGTTTTCTGCTTAAGTGTCTAAATGCAATAAAAATAGATTATACTTCTACAAAAATGGTACCCCATCACTCCAACAACATTTACATTCACAGCGTATAAATGATCCTCTGTATAATTATAGTAAATGAAACCACTCGAAGTCACCACGTATATATATATTTCAAGATCAATTAACTTTGTGAAAGTTGAATGAGTTTTATGCTCAATAATACTGCTTTATTTGAATTTTAGGGGATGTTTTGTTGTCACGTATTAATATTTATGTATTACCTTTTTTTTTATACAAAATGGTACTCTGTCACTTTTTAGTTGGATAGGCCTCCATTTTATTAATCACTGAATTAATATTTTTACTTCCGGAGTGGATTGTTTTTAATTTGAAGCTGTATAATCGAATTAAAAGTCCATTACACGTATTTTACCCATCCACTGCATAATAGGAAATTCAAAATAAATATCAGAATGGAGATAAAAATATGAGGAACTGATACAAAAAAATATAAAAATTGAAATATTTGAAAAAGAAAAATTGCCACAGTTTTTCTGGTATTTATTTTTCACCGAATGAACTGTGTTCATAGTACATAATTTTAAATGTTTTAAATAGACGGATTTGAAATGAGAGCTCTGAGTCAAATTGTGATTCACTGAAGACTGACAAACACAACGATTTAAAATAAGAGCCTTCAATTAGAAAAAAAATTGTAGAACGCGCGCGCGATTATTTCAAAAAACATGTGAGAAATTTTTTTGCAATAAAATTATTGGATGTAATATTATAGTTTTTTCTCTAAAAATTGAGTGAACTACGTGTTATCGTGTAATCTCTACTACTTACCGGTATATCTTGAACTCCCAGAATCAATTCAGGGACACAATCTTCCCACAATTCACTCTTAATTTTGTTGGCAATCTTGCCTTTAAATTCAGATGTGAAGGCATGTCCGTTCCTCATTTTAACAAAGAGAACGGCCCTGGAGTCACCGTTCCATTTTTTCTGTCCAACACAAATATAGTCTTGTATCTCTTCCATATCATGGACTGAAGGAAAAAAATATAAATAAAAATTAGAAAAGTTTTTTGTATTTTAAGAATTTAAAAGAATTTATTAAGTCAGTATAAGAAGTTAAAATATGCATATATACTTGCTAAGTAGACGTCTGTAGCTCCAAAACGTTCACCTTTTTGAATAAATACATCGTCGCTAAAACGATAAGAAGAAAATACTTATGATATATATATATATATATATATATATATATATATATATATATATATAGTTGGACCTCTAGATAAAACGAAATCTCTAAATCCCGAAAAAAAGTTTCGTTATATGGAAAATTCATTATATAGAGGTTCAATTTTCTTTATAAACCACATAAAACAAATTTTAAACTCATAAACACTATATATTAAAAAAGTAATTATTCACATCTTTTTGTAAATTAATATATATTTATTTTATATATCTTCCCTATAAAAGAAAAGAAAGAAAAACTGCAAGAAAAGTTTCTTGACACCTGTATCCATTTCCTGAAAAATTAAATTTTTTTTCTTTGATGCTCGAGCACACGTTTTCACATTTTCGAGCTACAAGAAACGAAGTTACCAGCACGACTGATCAACACTATAAATGAACGGAGACTTGTTCAAGGACACGAGACTTAACTGAGGGTGACAGGGGATATAAAAGATGCTTCCAGTGAGTGAACTGGACAATGGGGACTAAAGATTGCACTTCTTGGATGAAATGCCCAGAATTCTATTGCTCTCGGGGAGTTAGGCACCTAATAAAAGCAGTTCAAGTTTTATGATCACCATAAAATGTGCTAAAAGCGAGAATAACTCGAAATGTCCAGAAATACTTCAAAAAATAGGGAAGAAAAAAGTTCGTTGTACAGAAAATGCACTTCTTTATTGGGTTATTTTAAGAAGATAATCGTGAAATGTTCTTTTCCAAGAAAGGGTTTGGTTTATAGAAATATTCGCAATATACAGGTTCCTTATATGAAGGTCAATATTATAAATATATTTTACCTTAAAACAGCGGTTCTTAAACTTTCGATCATCAAGCTCCCCCACCTCACCCCTTTATGTATCAGCCCAACATCGTGGACCCCTAAGATTTTGAACACCCCTTCCTGACTCCCCAAACACATGGCTAATGATTTAATCCCTGACCCCAAATAATCCAAAACAGCCTTTACTACATATACAAACTGTTAAAAACATTTTTTTTATTTAAGAAAACAGTAAACATCGAATAAAAACTGGAATTAATTCTTAATTCGAGTTTTCTTAATTTGAGAAATCTTAATATTAAATGAAAGACCTTCGCGTATCCTCTAGATGGGCGCTGGGGACTCCCAGGGGTCCGCGGCCCACAGATTAAGAATCACTGCCTTAAAGTAACATAGATGTAGCATCGTTCAAAATTTCAATAACTGTAGCGAATTTTCTTTAAGAAAAAAGGATATTTCTGGTTGAAAGTTCAAGATGATTTTATGTCCAAACACTAAAACCAATGTTACATTCTAATAGTTTTTTCAAAACAATTTTTTTCTGAAGAATGTCAATTGACTTGTATTTCAAGTTGGAATTGTACAGATTGAAGTTTTCAACAAAGCTCAAGTCATTATTGATGTTGTGCTATAGTCACACGATTTCAGTTTAATTTACGTCGTACTGTGTAGCAACACGAGGGTTATTAGTCATAGACCTCGTGATTTTGAACCATTAGAGTGACGAGAACGACATCTAAGCTGCCCGCCTCCAAAACTTTAACATCACCTCAACAATAATCTATTACAACCAAGTCGAACTTATAGAAATTTATCAAAAATGAACGCGAGTATAAATTTCTTGAAACAATATGAAAAAATGTGAAGTAAAAAAGCCTCGTTCGCTCTTTTTGTAAAAATACGTCATCAACTCATTATTAATTGAAGACTCGCAGCTTTATATGGTCATAAAAATTAATAGTCATTATTAGAAACGTTTCTGTTCAAGTCTGTAAATGTTTCATTCAATTAAATGCTGCAATGTAAAAAAAAAATTAATATATCTTAGAGCTAAATTGCTGAAATTATGTTTACGATTATTTTTAGTTCAACTGCAATGAAAGGTTGAATTTAAAAACAAATTTCAGAAACTTTGTTACTTTATTCATCATATATTTTCCTTAGAAAGTGCTCTATAATATTCAAAACAGTTAAGGAAATAATAAATTAAAATATTTGTTGATCAGTAACAACAAAAAACTTAATATGTTGTCTGCTTAAGGAAGACCGGATAGTGGGGTTAATTAAAATAATACGAATACAGTACAATTTCAGTATAGATATTTCATTTCGACAGTAGAAAAATGAAACGGAAATATTTCTTTATTGTTTGATTTTCGCATGCAGAAAGTCTTTTAAATCAAAAATCAAAGCTAAATGCGAAAATTGCTAAAACATATATGTAATACATTTTCTTTATATTACTTCTTACAACCCTTTTTATTTATAAACATGGCATTTTTATAGAATTGTTTGATTAGTAATCGAAGTGTGGCTTCTCTCACTCTCTAAAATTGCTTACACTTCTCATTTAGTTCAATTCTTTTTATAACTAACACTTTTACATCCGTAAAATATTTTTTATTTAATAGTTCAACTGAAAATTACTTTAAAAATTTTATATTGGTAGTGTGTTTGCCAATTTACACTATTTTTTATTATGATTTTGGATATTGCGTATTGTATTTTGAACACTTTTGATTTTATAACTTTTGTAGTAAATATATTTTATTTGAATTATTGTTAATAAATAATAATTGACAAAACAACCTAATGTTGTAAATCTTCTTATTTAAAAAACTGCACTTAAAAGGAGTTGCCACATTTTACGTAACAATAACTTGAAATGTATTTATTATTTCTTGAACAAACTAATTTTTATTACTCACTGAACTAAAATGCTTTTTAGTATTTATACATAGAAGAGAGAATAATTCTTGTGAACTCTAGTTCGCACACACACTTTGAATTTATTTTTAAGATTAAATTACTGATTACTTCTTTTCTGTGAATAATTTTTATTGAATTTTAATACACTAAAACAAGAAAAAACAGAATTCCAAATAACTTACAGATAATTTCTTAAAAATATCAACAAAAAAAATAAATTAAAACTAAAGAAAAAGACTTTTTGGAGAGAAACATTAGTGGAATTATTTTATTGATATCATACCTTCTTCCTTTAAGCAGCATTCCTTTGGTATGGGGATTTACATAACACACATCATGTTGACACCAAAACCCTAAGGAATAAAAACCAAAAAAGGGCTTTATTTTTTTTTCCAAAAATAAATAAATAAGTACACTTATTTTTTTTATAAGAAGCGTTAAAACTTCCAGTGATAAGGAATATAAAACAACATTATAGATTTCAGATTACATTATAAAATCTTTTACCCAGCAAACCTATTAGGTAATTCAAGTACAGTAGTAATTCAAGATATTAACTGATGTCATTACTGGCTTGTCTAATAGTCTTATCAGGACTCCTACAAAATGAATCACGCACACAATCAACAGTGTCTTTTGAGATACCAAAGTTCCCGTCTCCTTTAAAGCTCTTTCGCACTGGTAGTTAGATTTGAGTGTCGGAGGATCGACATTTCACTCATTTCGAACGCGTCGCTGTACACGAGTGACTGATTTAAATTCCGTTAACCAAAGTATGCACTGCATCTTTTGCTGTGACGTCCGCATCTTTACTAATGAAGTCATTATAACAAGTTTATCAACAAGCTTGGAACAAGTTTGAGATTTCTGAATAATGCGCGCACGTGTGGTTGATCGGAATAAAACCAAACAATCTCGGAGAGTTTTACAGTCCACGGATGAACAGTGTATTAAATTCTGAAGGGTAGTTCCGAAAAATAAGCCATAACTTTTGGGCAATTTAAGCCCGGACACCCTGTATTTTTTCCCCACGTAGAGTTCTTAGCTACATAATGGAAAAAACAATTGACTTTGCAGGTTTCGAAAAAGGTCATATCGTTATGGCTTGGGTCCTGGGAAGATCGATTTCAAGAAGGGATATTTGGTGGGCTGAAAAAGTATAGCCGTTGTGAGTCCTTATCAAAGATGGTGTATGGATTTGAAAAGATAAGGTTATTTGGCACCCATGGCGCATTGAAGAGAGGGGCGTCAGTCTGTATCAACATGCAGTGCAGCGTACACTGTTGCGTATGGGCCTACAACGCTGGTGCTTAAGAACCGTACCTGTTCTCACGGCACGTTATCATCAACAGCTTGAGCAATGGGCTTGGAACATCGGTAATGGAGGATAGAAGAATAGAACAATTTCGCCTGATCCGACAAATCAAGTTTTTTGCTCAATCATATTAACACATGAGGGCGAATAGGCTAATTCAACGGAAACACTGGCACGTGGGTGTACAATTGGTATAGTACAAGGTGATTGCGTGGTTTTATGGTGAAGAGTGTTTCATGGAGTACATTTCAACCCATTATTCCCATATAATTTATCTTGATTTTAGTGCATTAGGCAAGTTTCATTGCAGATCGTATACATCCCTTCATTAAAACAGTTTTCCGGTCTGGTAAGGGCGTTTAATAATAAGATAATGCCCATGAAAAAAGAACCGAATCTTGAGGGAGTTGTTTGTTAAACAATTTGCTGGATTTCACATCCTGTTCTGGTCACAAAATTCACTTGACATGAATTGAAACGAATATTTGGGTTTTTTCCTGATGAATTGAATGTATTCGGCCACCCTACCATCTCACAATATAAATAAACTGCAGAACCATTTGGTAGGGCCTGGTGCTAGATACCTGAGACTATCTATCAGCATTTTGACGAGTCAGTGCTTCAGCGGGTGGTGGAGGTTTAGAGGGCAAAAGTTGGTTCTACTGCACATTAAGTAAGTTGTCATTGTGTGATGGTTATAAGTTTTATAAATGTACAAGGAAAACTTTTAATATTTACCTGGATATTTAGTGAGGTATATCTTCTTAAGTATTTCGTTGTTTTCATCCTTCCACAAATAAATAGGCAAAGTAGGAGTAGGAACTGTTATTACCATTTCTCCTTCACGACCAACCACTGGGCATCCTGTAAGAATACACATAAATTTCTAGCATAGTTACATTTTAAAGCTTTAAAAAACTTCATAAAACAAAGAACTATTGTGTATTTTTTTAAATATCATCTTACAGTTTATTTTTCAAAATTAAGTTAGGCAAAATTTATATATATTATTTTTTGCATGAAAAGTTTTAAGTATTCTAATCGTACTTTAATGTTTCAAAAACACAAACTCTAAGAGGTCCGCAATTGATAACTTCAGCCTGAAAATTCTCATAACTGTAGGATGCCTTTTATTTTACTGAGAAATGTATTCTAAAATGTTTAACCTTTTGAATCAATGCATTGAACTTTCATTCCAAGAGAGGGCACTTGAACTTCAGGAGCGTAGACAGGCAAGTTATAATCACATCCTGTAAAATGTCCAAAACCTTCCGTGGCTCCTATGGAAAAGATAGATGAAAAACATTAAAAAAAGCTTTTTTTTCTTTCTCATAGAAGTCGTTCACTAAAACACGTGTTTTTCCTCAATATATAAAAAAAACATTTTAAATAGAAACATGAAAATATTATTTAGTCGAAACTTTGCCTCCTTAATAATCCTAATCAATTTCAATAATTCACAGATTTGGCTGTTCTTCCATTTTACATCTAACCCTACATATACATTGCCTACCAATAAGTATTTGGACACCCATGCAAATGAGGATATCTGAGGTCCTGATCTACGTCACGTCTTCTCTACTCAAATATCGTGTAGGAAACAGCAATGGCATGAGTCGCATGCAAAATGGAACGAAATTCAGAACTGTCTAACTGCGGGAAGGTCATAATTGTAGGATATCATAAAAATGACCGATCCTTATGGGGCATATTCAGTGAGGAAAGCATTCCACAATCGACAGTGACTTTTGTGATTAAAAAGTGGAAGGTAAGTGGTGAATGTCGGAATGTGCTTCGACCCGGCAGATCCACAAAACTAAGAGGTAAAGTAAGACGAGTTCTGTCCAAAGAAATTTGGAAAAACCGCAACAAACCATTGACCTTCGTACTCCAGGAGTTCCAACGAGCAACCAGAATTGTGGTTGCGATAAATACTATCCGCAAAGAAGCATATTTGCTTGGTTTCCATAGTCATGCTGCCGTCCACAAGCCTTTGATTACAAAACCCAATCGTACTGCTTTGTTGAACCGTATTGCCTATTTTATATTTCAGCTTGCCGCAATATTTTAATCACATGCTTGCATTTTAATGTGTTTTGCGCTGTATATTTATTTCTTTTTGCGTTTCTTTTTATAAGAAATATTTTTATAATCACATTTGATTAACATTTGTAAAATTTTAAAGTTTTTAACTACTTTAAAAACAAGTAATTCTGCCACAAATCCAAAAGTGTGGAGAAAGAAGGACAGAATGTAAGAAAGAAAATTTGAAGCTGAAAGTATTGTTAATAAAATGTCGTTAGAGGTCAAAAATAATCAGAATTTAGAACAAAATGTATTTTTAACGGATTGATATTTATTAAATATATATATATGTATAAAAACATTGTTTCTTTTTTGTTTTTTTCCCCTGCAAAACATTTTTTTTTTGGCATTTAGGATCACTTGCTATTAAATTATATTGCTCCAAGTTTTTTTATTAATCTTTACAGGGCACACATGTGCATACAGTGAACCAAAATTAATATTTCTGTAAATGATGCCTGATTTTTCAAAAACAGTTTTACATATTAAAAAATAAGAAAAGTAAGATTATTCAAAGTTACAATGTTCTACAAATTTTTTTCAAGTAAATTATACATTTATTTCAATACAAATTGACTAACTATTTTTTATCATTATTTTATATATGTATGAAAAATATTTTATACATTTAAGAAAGACATTCAAAAAATTCTACCTGAATGAAAATAAGAATTACAAGATCTCAAAAGTTATGTACATGCTGAACTAAAAAAGATTCAATCATAGAATTATTGTTATAGATCTAGAGAATAATTAAAGTATCTCTAATAAGCATACAAAAATTAAAAGATCCCCTAAATACACAAAAATGTATAGAGTGTATATCAAAAGGAGCGTCCCAACTCAGCACAGCCAAATTCCTTGTTGTGAGCGCATAAACAATTTCCAAAGATCTTTACCTTTATTCGCGCGTGCGTGCGATACACAATTTACAAGAAAAATATGAAACACTAAGTATGCCATCATAAGTGGGGCAATGAAAAAACACCACACGACATTGTGGATGCATCAACAGCAGTATTTGCCAATATTTGAAAAGACAGATCTTCAGAGTGTCCGCCGTGCATATCGGGGCAGGTTTGAGAGCGCCGTGGAATGCAAGAGTGCCCTGGTCGCAGCAGCGCGGTGTTCGCCGAAGTACAAGTGGCATGCAGACGAGCAACTAAGTCTGTTTGTGTCATCATTACTTCTCGATACACCAATTCCTTGAGAAAAACTCACAGAAAAAATACAGTGTGAAATCTTGTGATCGTGGGGGCTATAAGACGAAGACCCACATTTAAACAACCGAACCCACATTTTCTATCCAGCAGCCGGAGTATGCCATATCCAGCCAATCACTTACAGTTACATAGAAATGTGGCTGACCCCACCATGAGTCAACATACATCATCATTAACCGATTGTTTTCTTGTACACTATGGATGGTACAGGTACAGTTTTTTAGGCCTTTTTATGTACTCTCAACGAGGAATCTGGCTGTGCAGAGTTTGGGCCTTATTTTTGGGACGCCTTGTATATCATAAAAACAAGGTGTCACTATGGTATTTTACTCTATAGGGCATGGTGTGGTACCCTTGATTTTAGATAAGCTATTACCAATGAGATAGCAATAACATTACTTGCTCACAAAGCATAAACTCAACTTATGTCTGCATTAATCTTCTTTCTTTAGAGTATCGGATTTTTTTTAATAGTCATAAAACTGATAGACGCAGTTCAGTTCATTTTAAATCTATTTACATTAAATATGTTATTGAACGTGAGCTCTCTAGAATTATACTGGATGTATTAGAATTAAGTCATTTCTAAATCAAGAAGTATGAGTAAAAATAAGCATGAATTTACCAAATGTAATTAATGATTTCTTTTGCAATATGCCGCTACAATTTCAAATGGCAGAAAATCCCACTTACCATATAAGTTTGTGATTAATACGTTATTGTTGACAATACTCTGGATATATTTGTAATTGGCAATTTTCACAGGACTACCTCCGATAGTTAATATCTTCAAATACTCAAAATTTCTATTGGAGGGATCTGAAAAATGTCAAATAGTGCATATTCATATATTAAATTGGAATAATTTGAAGTAATACAGTAGAGTCCTGAAAACGGGGCCTCGTGTGAATTGAAGGATGACCGAGTTTGTAAAAATGCCTGGTTATTGAGAAAGAGATTAAAAAAGAATAAGTATAAGTGTTTCCTAAAAAATATTATATGGCACTTATTTGTCTGTTTGCTTGAGAGTTCCACAAAAAATAAATTGCTGAAGTACCTTTTAAAAAAGTAAAAGTATATACTTTATGAAGACAGACCATTCACTACAAGAAAACGAAAATTAATGTACAGTAATTTATCTGATCAGACACACTTGAGAAAAATGCTTTATGACAGGGGTGATGAACCTTTATGGGTCAATGTGCCATTTTTACTAAAAAATTGTTTAATGAGATATAGACGTGTCGTCAAATAATTGTAATTATTGGGAAAATAATAAAACCAAATACCAACAACTCAAAATTCTTTATATACTACGAAAAAATAACTTCAGCACTGTATAGTTGTTTTAGTTATACGTGTAATTCAAATTATATATAAAGTAACATTAGTGTGACCTCTGTTGTTGCAGATTGAATGGCAAATAACTTGCATTAGAATTGTAAAATGTATCGTTTAGGAGAATGCATTCTGAATAGGAGTCATCAGCCAAATGGTTTATAAGCCATTAATTATTTTTGCTGTGGTTCACTTTTTTTGTCTAGAGAAATTGTGATTTGTTTCAAAATGCCGTTTTACAGACGATGTTCTGCGTACCACAGTTCTTTGAAACCATCCGTTACACTTACTATTTTGCACTTTTTGTTCTTTTGCTGAATTAGCCATGTTAAATAACAGTTAAAATCGTAAATATAACACAAATAAACTTTCAAATACAGTTGTGTCAACGAAATTGACTATGCTATGCGTAGACAAATTGTGCATCATAAGCAACTGTAGTCCACGACGTAACTAAGGCAAGACAGTAACAAAGGAGTGTGTTCCAGACGTTCCACGAACGATCGCTCGTATTTGTTCGTAATACTTCATAGTGAACTTTGTTATTTTGAAATAAAATGCAAAAAATTTTGATCGCTGGCGTGCCCAAAATATTGTGTCACGTGCCGTTGATGGCACGCGTGCCACTGGTTCGCCATCCCTGCTCTAAGAGGACATAAAGCTGTCTATAGAGAAAATTAGATAGCCAACTTAGCAAAAACTGGCTGCTTTTTTTAAAGAAATGCGTAATGTTCTGTTGTTTTCCGTACTGCACCCTACGTTTTGCTGCTTCATCACGAAGACTACGTAGGAACGGTAAGTCCGTTACCGACGCACTTTGTTGTTCAAAATATCGAAGAACGGTTTCAGCCTTTAGTCCCTCACTGTGAGATATTTTAGGTATTTGTATGGTGTCCTCAATGTTAACGTCTTCATATTTTTCCAGAACTTTTTCATTATCTAAGATAGAACAATAATTTCTGCATCTGAACATTATATATTGCTCGGTATTGCTCTGGAACCAATGTTCGAAGTCTTTTTCAGTGACATCTGCACATTCAGATCTGCTGGTGGAGTTTTTTCGACCTGCAAGAGTGTGGTCGAGTTATCCGGACTACCTGATTTTCGAGTGCCGAGTTTTCGGAACTCTACTGTACCACTTATGGCTTCAACTCATATTAGGTAATAATGGAAACATTTGAGGATATGTATAAGATCTATATAATACTGGGTTTTCTCAAAAATAGTGCTTATGTTTGTTAGTGTCAGAAAAAAAAATATTTTAACTTTTCCGATGACATGCAGGTGTTGACGATTAATTGGTTGAACGAATCTTAATCAAGGCAAAGTTGAGAAAAAAATTGCACCTCAAAAAACCGCACATTAAATCTAAATTGATTCATTTTAAAATAAGAAATTATTTTCTCTGTTTATTTTCCTTACCAGGATAGGCTTTCATCTTTTCTAGTTTTTCCACAATACTTGTCAGGAGTAAACTAAATGCTATTTTATATTTAGAGATGATGTCCCACAAATTGCTACCATCCTTCAAGTAATACACATTTTCATTTTGAAGAAGGAGTTTCATTCCAAGAGATAAACAAGTTACGTGATAGTTCCATAAAGTCCATCCGTGCTAGAAAAAAATGGAAATAAAGATAAAATTTTTAAATCTACAGAAGAATAAAGTACCTAAATTTTTTATCTATCTAGAATTACAAATTTTAATTTTGTTAAATTTTTGAATTTTAAAGAGCAGCTTCGAATATATATCTCTATATTTCTGTATCTCTCTCTCTCTATATAGTATATTGAACTCATGTTTACTCTTCTTAAGTGTATATTTTTTTCTATTATTTCCATTTTTATATAATATTTATTCATATGAGTTAAATTTAATTTATTTAATGGCTTACTGTTTTTTTTTAAAAAGAGTTCCCCAATTTTATATTATATTTTTAACAACGGAGTGTTGAAATCCAGAAAAAAAGCATTGCTTCCATTTAATAATTCAAAATATCTGAATGTTCATATAATACTACAAACATATTCATTAATTAAATTCCTTTTTGAAATAAACTTGCTGTAAATGTCTGCTTTGGAGGTGAAGAAAACAATCGTGTCTGTTTTGAGTTTTTTAAACTTAAATCTCTCTGATTTGCAGAAATGTAGGAAATATCAAATATTTCTCATTCACGTCTAAAAAAATAAAAATTTAAATTATTGGATAAAAATACTATGTATGTTCCTGGTATAAATTTCAATGAATTTTGTAAATTGATTAAAGAAATATTGGAACGGGAACCAAACAATATTTTTAAATTTATATTAAGAGCTAAGTACACACACACACACACACACACACACACACCACACACACACACACACACACACACACACCACACACCACACACACACACACACACACACACACACAAAACACATAATACGTAACAAAAACATAACATAAAATGATTATCATTAAAATAGGAAAATATTTCATTGTAAAGCAGCTCAACATTTACCGGATAGATGTTATGAACGACATCACCACTCTTTAAATTCAAGTGCAAAGTAAAATGCATTAAAGGCCCAAGAAGACTCTGCAACAAAAATAAATTCAATTAAAAAATATATGAATGCATTTTTTTTGCCATGTTACAAAAAATGAAGCATATACTGATTGGTCAAATTATTAAGAACATTTGGCACTTTTATGGAGATTACCTGTAAACTTCAAATAGTTATCACTAAAAGGCTAGATAACTATAATAGAAAGTGCAGGAATGGTGCAGCAGCAATACCACTGAGTTAATCACGGAGAAATAGGGGGGAAACGCTATTTAGCAGCAAAATAGCTGCATTTATAAAGTGTTTGAAAGCAGCAATTATTAATGTTTACAGGGAATGAATCTCAAGCAGAAAACTGGGTCTCAAAGTTAGGCTTGCTGTAATCAAAGGCTACTAAAAGCTCACCCGGGAAGGAAAATTACTTTAGTTGACCGATAAAAGAGCAATCGTACTTCAAATTGCAGGAAATCTTAATCAAGAAACAGCTGCTAACGTCTCTGGACGAATTGTTCAGTGCCCATATACCGCATAGGCTATTGTAGCAGGCGACCTGTTTGAAAGCTTCTATTACTGACTAAAACAGGAGCAGATGTTCTCAAAGGAGCAGATAGATTGGACTGTAGATGACTGGTCATTTGGTCGTAAAAATCCTATTTTCAATCACACCATGAAGATGGCAGGGTGCGAATATGAAGAAACAGAATGAAAATACGAGCCCCGTTGCATTGCCACAAATCTTCAAGCTGGTGGAGGCAATAATATGGATTGGGGGATGCTTTCTTGGCATTGCTTGGCTCCTTTGATTCCTGTGACAGAACGTCTGAATAACCAATTGTATTTAAATAGAATCGCAGATCAAGTATAAGCTTTTATATTAATAAAGTACCCTGCCTGAGAAAATAATTTTATCAGGACAATAATCCCTGTTATACATATGGCATTGTCCTCAGATGGTTGAAAGAGCATGGCAGGGGGGTAATTTACCTTTCTTAGTTGGCCTGCACAATTACCATATCTCAATCCAGTTGAAAATCTGTGAGATGAGATCAAAATGGGCATCTATTAGCTGAATCCAGTATCCTTCGATCTGAAGGCACTGGAAAGTGCAACTCATCCTTCATGGTCTCAAATTCCTCACACCACTTACCAGCAACTCATAGAGCCCATTCCAAGAAGAATCCATGCAGTATTAAGGACAAAATATACTCTAATATTGTATTAAAGGGGTGGTCATAATAATTTCGACACTCAGTGTATATGAATATATTCCAGATGTGTTATGAATTTTCAAAAAAAAATATCTTTAAATGTTTGTTACTTTTTTTACAGGCATTAGAGTTTTTTTAAACATAAACCATGTGCACTGAAAGAATGGGCTAAATTCATGTTACTTAATAGTCTCACGATAATGAGAATCACGTGTTTCTAACCAATCAGCTCATAAATTCATGTGACATCACAGTCACATGATAAATACATTCACTTGCTCCCAGCTAATCATTTCATGCATTTCGCTGTTGCCAACCACTTATTTTTTTTTATTTGGCTTTTAAATCCATAAAATAAATGATATCTTATATGTAGCACTAAGCGGCATAAAACATTTAAGCGGTAAATTTTAAATTAGTGTAAATAAGACGTGATGAAGTATGTTTACTCGGCAATTAAAGTATTCGACTACTTGCGACAACATTTTTTTTAAAAAAGATGGAGACATGGGGAAGTCTTTTTTGTTGTTGTTTTTAGATTTTCTTAGTATATTTTAAAATTAAGAAGAGAAAACGAAATTATGATTACTAAAATAAGAAACAATGGGTAAAAATTTACAAAAAAAAACATAAACGCGGCCTATTCTGTACCAAAAGTTTTTCTACAAATTTTCAATTTTTCATTTCTGATGTGCTGCTATGTTATTCATTTTTGAAGTGACTTTCAGGATTGGAGATATTCTAATTTTTACAAAAACTAGAGCACTTATCTTAGTTATTATATGAAATTGCTTAAAAAAACAATGATTATATTTATATAAGGGACTGTATATAAAACAGTGATTGATAAATCTGAAGGTTAAAACACTTCTACTATTATACAGAACATACGCAAAAAATATCAGTTCATTATTTTCAACATTGCAATCTTGAGCATTTAAAAAAAACACACATTTCGAGTAAGTGCGTTTTGAATATGACATTTTGCTTAAAGTAAAGGCATCTTATATACTTGGAATAATAAACTTGGTATTCTTATAAAGCTAATAAGATGGCTTATAAAATAAAATGATAAAAAAAATTGTCAAATTTTTGTAAAATTCACAGATTTAAGGTAGTCTGATACCTTAAATAAAAGCACAAGTCTTAAAATTATTTCAGAAAAAAAAATAGTTATTTATTATTTCATGACTCCTATGATTGCGTCGAATTTGAGTTTTAATCAAACTTTGTTTTAAAAAGCATTTTTTTTATAAAAAAAATTAGTATATAATGGGTAAAACTATCATTCGCGTGTAAAATCTTACTGTTATTTATTTTTATTGTAATTTAAGTGTTTGATTCAAATTAATTCTTAACAGCACATTTAAAAACATCAAACTTTGTTTTATCAATCCACGTCTTCATTTCTAAGGTGATAAATCAGAAAAATAAGAATATTTAAGTTAACCGCTAAATATCTTTAAAAAAAAAAGTTTGGTTAGAAAATCTACAAAAATTACTTAACGTTCCCTCAAAAAAGTATAAGGAAGCGTTATTTTAATAACGTAGCTTATTCTGTCAGAAAAAAGTAATTTCCTTATAAAACATGTTTTCCTTTAAAGGAAACTCAATGGTTATCATTTAAGAATGAGAAAAAGATTTGGGTTTTTTTGGTGTAACAAAAGAGTTAACTTACTCATACATACTTGAAAGTGAATGACAGCTCTAAGAATAAGTATGTATTATTGTCTCAATGTTAATAAAATCAGTTGTTCATAATTTTTTTCAATTCTGCAGTGACTTTGCATTTTGGAGATTTTTGGCAAAATCACTACCTTAAGATCTTTTTCGCAGACGTGATTTAACAGAATCCTGCTGCACATCAAAGTATAGTCATTATGTATGTAAACAATGATATTGTAGGATGAAATTATTTTATTTTATGTATAATTAATGTACGATTTTTTTTGAATTCATACTTTTTCATATAAATAATAGGACATGTCATTATTCTTTTTTAATGCAATTTGTCAATAATAATTACAAAACTTCTGTGTCGCCTAAAAAGCATTTTTTGTATAAATAAAATATAGAGTACGATGCTCTAACCACTAGGCTACCCATAGCTCCGACTATTTAGACTTATTACAATATTTGATCGAAAAGAATGAAATATCATGTTCTAGTAAAAAAAAAGCTTATGAGGGAAATTTTTCAGTAATTATTACATGAAAAAATCATGGTTTCGTTAATTTTTACATAAAGCCAAACTAACTTACAATAATATTTAATTTTTATTTTCTTTAGGCACATGAAAAAAAAATATTGTATATATTTAAAACAGAGCTAGAAAATTTATTTATTCTTGTGTGGTATTTTTAAAACACATGATTTATTTTTTTATTCTAACATATAATACATTCTTATGAATATTATTTTGCAGATAATAACCACTCTAAGAAAATTCTTAAGCATACTCATCAATGAATGATGTTAGCCTCTCTCTCTCTCTCTCTCTCTCTCTCTCAATGAATATCTCTGGCTTTTTCCAACGTTAGTACGAGGGATTTATTTGGTCTCATCACTCCTATTTCTGCAATCGAATTCGGTGCATTTACTGATATTTATGCAAATAAATTAAGAATTAAATCGAGTTGTATCTTTTATTTTCTCACGAACCTGAAATAATTTCTAGAGATTTTCCGAGACATTTACTAAATAATATCCAATAAGTTGGTACAAAAAATTTTAAGATATATTATTCTTTTCATAATATATCATCAAAATTTCTTCCTAGTGTATTGATAAAATATGTCTTACCCCAGCTGAATGAACTGCTCCTTTGGGCATGCTAGTAGTGCCTGAAGTAAAAGCCACAGAAACTGGATGATCGAAAGGAAGCTGTTCGAAAACTATGTCTGGAATTTCTCCATTTGGTGTTTTGCCACTTTCGAGGAATGATCCGAGGAAGCAACTGGAATTGAAAGATTCGGAAACCAATTATTTTAATTTTTGTGGACATAACGTTTATATTCTGAAACCATACAGAGTTTCTGAGAACTTTTGAAAAGAGGAAAGGTAAAAATGAAAGTACTCAGCAAAACACACAGTATTTAATTCAAAACCAAGATTCATTATTCATTCAGAACTATACGAATCTTAATATTTAGAGAAAGTCAGCCGGAGAAATGGCTGAGTTATGTTTGTTGAAGTTCTAGACATAAGTCTCCAGGACTTCTGGTAATGCAGGAAACAATTATTGAAACAGACGCTTGAATACGAACACTGTAGACAGTTTTACTGTACGAATTTATGTTTTGCGTCGCATTAGAGATTACCAAGAATACTTTAAATATCAGTTTGAGTGTTATTTATGCAGTTGTGTAAATAAACATAGGAAAGTATATCTGAGAAGCTTTTTAAAGTATTTTAGGAATATGAATGACATTGTTCTGAGTACATTTATTTTTATTTTATAGGATCGACGAGAAGATGTGTAATTTTTTACGTTTTAATATAAAGGAATCTCAATCTAACACTCTGTGGTAAATATTACTTTATTCTATAACTTTTCTTTTAAGGGAAGGCTCTGTTGATTCTTTATAGCTATCCTTTAAATATGGATTTTGAAATATGATAAAACAGGAAATAAAAATAACATCTTTGAATTTTTATCACCTACGTTTGTCAACCAAACCACACAACGATTTTAAGAAACAAACAAATCAATGAAAGGCTTAGCCAGTGAGTTTCTAAATCCAAATGAGCTATGTTTGTTTCTTATCCCACTTGACCGACGGAAACATCCAGATTAAGTTCCTGAACACGGGCATTTTTAAGCAATGAAGAACTGTAGCAGGACTTGAGCAGCTGGCACTTATGGCGACCAATGCAAGCCAAGATATGGTCAGGAGAGGTCACATTGCAATTCGGATAATAAGAGTAAACTTTAAGACCCTCCACATATGCCATTGAGTTCGAGTATATCCACTGCGAAGCCTAACAAGAGTAATTTAATCTCGCTTACTGCTTGTCCCAAGCAAAACAGAACCACAGGAGAGCGTAGCTCTAAATATACACATCAAACATATGTGACGCCGAAAACTCATCTTTATCTTTTATTTTTCGTAAGTTATTTATGTACCGAAATGGAAAATATTGGATATTCAATTTATGTGTCATTGTTTAAAAATAACTCGATAATTTTTCAATTTTCAACAAGTGTAATAGGTAAATGAATTGCTTAGCAATTAAAATTCTTTTCACACACAAGGAAAACACCAATTTAATCTCTTCATTTTGAATTTCTATATTTACGGTTGCTCTAATTTCTTCAACGCGTTCCGAAATAAATTTTGGAAATTCTTGAATTAAATTCTACTTACCTTATAAACATTTATCATTACCTGTCAGGAATGTGTGATATGTCCTTTGATAAGGTTTCTTCCTTAGTTGGGACGATAATGATTTTTTCTAACGTTGGTGCATCTGAAATGATGTAGTTCAATCTCATTAGTATTATAATAGTCTACGGACAAATCTTTTTAAACAGCAAAAATTTGCCTAGATAGAATTTGATTGTCTAGCACAAATATCATCTTGCTTTACAAAGTTTAAAATATTTTAATTATTTTTTATAAAATAATTATATACATAAACCACACTCTATAGGGCTCATCGTGAAGTTTGTGAGGGATGGGTTGGGTTGTGTGTGTAAATTTAGAATTCTTTTACGTACTTCTTAAGCGTACGTATACTACAGTTTGAAAAATATCACTCAATAATGTAATATATAGAGCTATTATATTCAAAAAGCAAACATGCATATTTACTTTCCGCAATAAAAGGCAAATTATCCATAATGCTATGTTCCTCTCCATAATCCACAAAACTGTCGACAGCAATTAAGAATTTGGCTTCAAGTCTTGCAACAATACTTGAAGCAGCCTGAAGTATTATAAAAAAATGTTGATAAAAATAATTAATGAAGAATAAATGACTGAAAAAATAAAATAAAAATGAATAATGATGTTATCATGGATTACAAGTCACGATGTTGTTTGAAATTTTACGAATAAAATAAATTGTGAAAAAAATATTTATGTTTTTAAGTGCTATGCGTTAATGCGTTTGGGTTAAATAGTTATTATTAAATTAATACTAATTTAACAAAAATAAATTTAAAAAAAATATAGTCTTACCCGAGCTCCAAGGAAAGGCTGAGGTCCACCCCAAATAGCACCAATGCTTGTAGCAGCCAACATGGCATAGATGGCTTCTTTCCTGTTAGACATGTAGCCTAAAATATTATTTATTACTCATTAAATATTATTAAAAATATTTTATATTTCATTTTTTTTATTTGAGAGTCTTATTTCTTTCAATGTAATTAATAATTTACTTTTTGTAACATAGTTAATTTTAATTTAGTTTCTTTCTGTATCGTTCTTAAGTGTCACTTTCAGCGGAAGTTCTTATCGTTATTTCAAATCAATACAAAAAACTGCTTTCGGAATGGTCCTTTTAAAATAATTGCATTCCGAATTTTTACAAAATATAATATTTTCTTGTTCGCATAAGATGCTATAAATTTTTATAGCCAAATAAGAATGCAACTTTATGATTATTTATTTATACATTTTATTTTCGGTACCAAAATATTGGTGCTGGGGTATTTTGTGAATTATTTGCATTCTGTATCCATGTCGGACATTCTGGAACTGCTTTTGATGGTGAGATAGCTGCTATTATGGTAGCTTTGCTACGACTTCTAATTAGAAATTTGACTTGTGTTAAGGTTAGAATATTGTCTGATTCAAAGGCACCTAGTCAAGTATCCTTTGAATGCATCTTTACATGTATTACAATGTCGAACTTACCTGCAACAGCTTAGGGCTATAGAAATCCACATTAACCTCCAATGGATTCCAGCCCACTGTTGCGTGGATGGCAATGAACAAGCCGACATATTAGCTGAGAAAGGATCCAAGATCTCACAGAAGATTAAAAGTGAGAATTCTTATTCAATTTCCGAATGAATGATTAAATACACTTCAGTCGTTAACTTCCACCAAGACCTTGTGTGTAAAAGTTCCACGAAGAGCTGGTTGGAGACTGTTTAAGATGATATTCCTGCTTGACCTCCTCCTGCAGCTGTAGCGACATTAGGCCTAACTACTGGACATGATTGCTTATTGGCGCACTTGTTTCGTCTAAGTATCCTGACCATCTTGGTCGGTGCATCGCAATTCGGGGAAATTCTGAGACTGAGCAATCTCGGTATACGAGACAACGCATGGGAGGCAATAGTTTTTATTCTTTTGTTCATGTACCTTATTTTTTTGTGCTATATCGTGTTTTTATATGTCCTGTATCTGTCATTGGAAATAAAAAAAATATACTCAGTACCTGTTTTTTGGGTACCCTTCTCAGAATTTTTTTTTATTAGAGTACATGCAGTTTTTTAAAGGCGTTTCCACCTTAACATACTTCTGATTTTCCTACAATTTCATAAGACCTCTTAGTTTTTCTACAGAAATCATTAGATCAATATTGATAGAAAAAAGAATGTAAATTATAAACAAGAAATTACTGAAAATGTAAATGAAGTTCCTCAAAAAAAATATCTGAAGAATTCCTGGAATTTTTGGAATTGAACTCTGATATATTTTAAAGAAACTTATTTAAAAAAATGACAAATTAGGTCGAAATCGAAAATAAATATAAAACATAATACATGAAATGCCCACCCATGATGAACAGTTAAATTTTAAAATATATAAGTGTGCAAATTTTGTAGTTTTATACTAGAATAATAAACGTGTATCCTACAGCAGCAGCAGCAAAAAAAAAAATATACCACAGAAACTTTTACCGTTATACATAAACTATTTGTGAATTCAAAAATGAAATGATTATTCTTTTCCGTCACTGGATCTATTTTTATAATTTTAACGTATAGGATTTTTCTCAGTTTCCTTTCAAGTTCATTCAGTAAATATTTTTCTAGTCGATTATTCTGTAGTTAATCTATCATTTACAAAATTGACTTTGCAATGTAAATTAAAGTAAAAGCTTTCCATAAATGTGAGTTCTTAAGAAATCTCCTTTATTATATCTCTCCATTGAATATTTAGTTATTAGTACTTACAAGCCACTGTGTCTCCTTTTTGCAATCCATGTTTCCTGAAGGCTGCTGCGTACAATTTTACTTCTTCAAACATCTCGGCGAAAGTTACTTTTTCTAAATTGCCTTCTTCGTCTAACCAAAACAAAAATAGATAAAAATCATATAAATTCAATATTTAACTATAAATAATTTATTTTACAGTTTAGAGAAACAATTGATTTTTTATTAAAGTAACACTTAGAAACAAGATGAGGGCTGTTTTACCGATCGACCTCTAATTTTGAATCAAGGTCAAATGAGGAGGATGACACCAGCCCCGATTCCGCAATCACCAAACTTCGATTCCCCATAAAAGTGAGGGGTTTCCCTCCAATAGATTTACCCCGCATCAAACCTGCTACATGACGGTTCTTTAAAGGCATTAGGATTCGAATTGTTTTGAGGGGAAAAAACATTTAATTGTAAAAAGAATAAAAAATTATTTCCATTATGATTCGGAATAAAATATAATTTGAAAAATACCGTGTGAAGTGTACAATTAAATGAAAAGTCTGAATTTACGGATTTTTTAAACATAAATTCCTATAGTAAACAATATCCATTCGATTCTATCGAAGAGCTTTCAATCGGATAACTATCAGACTATTGATTTCTAGATAAAATAAATTTATATGTGTGAAAATACTATTGTATACTTTTGGTTTTTATCTTCCTAACACCATCAGCAAGAATTATTCACTTTTTTTCTATCAGAAATTGATTTAGAAGACTTACCCAAGCAAAGGAGGGCTTCCCTATTATCTCGTATTCTGAGAATGTTTTCTGCATAATTGAAGGCTGCTCCTTTAAACCACACATTGTCCAAGAAGCCAGGGCCACGTTTTGAAAATACCTAATCAACAGCAGAAAAAAAAAGTAATTATGAGTCGTATAAATCGGGGAATCAACAATACCAATAGAATATATTCATGAAAAAAATCGGAATACTACTCGGAATATTTTGAAAAGTAGATTTTTTATTAATGTGTATTCATAGAAAGGGATCTAACATGAAAATATTTTTAGAGTAACAAATTCATGTTTTGTAGGGTTATATTTATCCTTTTTATTACTTACTGAATTTATGTTAAAACTGTCATCTAGGTATTGTATCAGAATGTTGAAGTAATATACTCTTTTGTGAGTTATATATTGTGTTTGCGTTCTTTATTATTTTATTTTATGCACACATTGAGAAAGCATTACTTCAGTTTTGGCTCTTTTCGCCAAAGTGCTTTTCCTCTTCTACTCAAGGTAAATTAAAAAAACTGTAGTCCCCGGGTGATGACTGGAGTAGAATAGTCCCAACGCGAGTTCATGCGTGTCGTAAAAGGCGACTAAAATGATCAGAAGTCTGGCGACCCTCAATTATGACAAGTGTAATATATTGTGATATTATCCGGCACCTTACACCTTTGCACTTAGTCATACACGACAACAACATTACTTCAATCAAAAGAAAGGAACGAAAATCATTTAGGAAAGAATTTAAGACGGGGATTTATACCATGATTCTTAAAGTATTAATTAAAATATATAGATAATGTGATAACAACATAACAATATTTATAACAGAAATAATGCAGACTATTTTTAATATTAAAAAGTTTATAAATTTTTGCTTAGATAATGACTATCCTTTTAATTTTCTTTATAACTACATTTCTAAAATAAGAGTTCCCTAGTATTAACTTATTTTAAAAATTTAAATTAAATTTTTTTTATTTCTTATTTTGACATGCATTCACCACATAGGGCCGGCCCGATAGTTATCACTTTTTTGATAATTTTTATCTTCATCTATCCTTTCATTGAATCAATCCTTGGCCTTTTACTACTATTTTTTCCCAAGTTTTTTTTTTTTTGGTGTTGTTGCTACAATTACAAAAAACTCAATTGAAAGTATTTTATCAATCTTTTCTTATGCCGATACTGTTTGGTTATGACGAGATATTCTCGATTTTTCAAATGTGGAGATGTGCTGATATATATATATATGCACTATTTTCTCTTACTTTCAGCAAGTTGTGTAGGCAATTATAGGAAAATTTGAGGTGACTCGGTAGCGCTTAGAGCTATCGTACCCTCTTCGTTAATCCAAGGTTGCTGCGGGTTCTATCCCAGAAAGAAGCGATAGATTTTCTAGATGCGAAAATCATAGACACGCATGACATATGATTATATGGCATGTAAAAGATACATTGAGCATACATTTGGCTCTGGTACTCTCGGCAAAATTAATATCTCGGCAATATTTAGCATCTAACGACAGCTTGAAAAAAAAATTAATCCAAGCATCAACATTCGGCAATGAGAGTGGCTAGATGGTGCCACCAAGAAATGACTCTCCCATTTGAGAAGTTGCCGAGTCTGCAAAGGCTTTGTTGCCAAAGTGCAGCCCATTAGGGGAAAAATATAGGGAAAGGTTAGCTGGCCTTAAAACTGCGCTTATAATCTAAATTTCCAAATCTTAAGAGTTTGTAACACTATGGGCAGCTTATTTTGACCTATATGTTTTTTTTTATTTCTATTTATTTTTAGCTTAATTAAATTTATTGAAATATAATGCGTGATTTTATAAATATGTATATGTGTGTGTGCATTTACATAATCTCTACGTACTTCCTCGTGGGGTTTTGAAGTTACCATTCCCAAGTAATTCCAAAGTTCTTCCCAAAAATTGGGGAAATTAGTCACACTCCATGAATGCAGATCCCAGTACGTTTCTAAAATCGTAATCATGATATATTCATTGATCTATTAATTACATACTTTACAGATACTGAATGGCAACATTTGAAAAAAAAATAAATATTTAAACACTTTACGTTACAGCATTGGCATTTCATCAATTTAAACAAATCATCAAGAAATTTACTAACAAGTATTTGAATTAAACGTATTAATTAGAGTTATAGCTAAAATAGTTAATAAACTAAACGTTTTCACTGAAGGAAAGGGGCAACTAAGCTTTAAGTTAAGAAATTTCCAAAATCTGAAATAATTTGTAAAAGATTAATGCTAATAAATTTTATTACCTGTTCTCTCACTGTTTCTTCAGCAATTTATAGTTATCGGCTCTTTTAAATATTAAAAGTAAATTCTAAATTTACATTTGGAAGAAACCGTATTCTTTTTCAAGTAAAAGTATATTCTAAGATATTAATTATGGAAAAAACTAATAATAATCAGACGTTGAAGTGCGAATTATGTTTGAAAATAAATAAATTACTGTAGTTTCTTTTAACGACAGCTTTAGTTTTTCATTAGAAACTTATACACAAGAATTTTGCAAAGTTTTTATTTTATGAAATAAAAAAAAAACATTTAGGATTTGAGATAATCATAACAAATATATGCTTTTTTACAATATATAAAGATAGAAATGTATATATTTACTAGCTCACAATTAACATAATCGATACTCAACATTATCAAGAAGCTCATTCGCTGTCGTTTTTATAAAGTTTAGTGATATTTCGAAATAAAACTTTGGATTTACATTAAAACTTCTTGAATATATAAAAACATATTTCTCTGTGGAGTATTTTATAACCACTCTCAAAGAAGGAGAGTAAAAACATTTATTAATATTTCTTAAGTAGAATTATCTTGGTAATAAAATTTATGATGAATATATACTACTGCAGCTAATTAAATGAATGAAAAGTAATTTAAAATTTCGAATTAGGAACTATGTATATCATAATTTTTATTAAAAATGATCACTTACGAAATTTCAGATTATATTTTCCCTCTATTATTTTCTTGAACTTTTCTAGCTCGGTATCAGGAACCTTTTTATTCCAAACTAGATAGTTATTTTCTACTTTCGCTTGCTTGGAATTCTTTCTTTTTCCTGAAAATGATATCCATACAATTGACTGATAATTTTTTTAATGCTGCGAAAATATGTATCTGAGTCTCCATGCATATATATAAAACCTTTGAAAATATGTCTTAGATAAATTTCACTTTTATTATCAATTGTTACTTCTAAATTTTTAAGATTTTCATATATATTTTTTTCTTTTCTAGAATTAAAAAAATGTTATAATATTTACAATTACTTAGATATAGTTAATTTTGAATCCATTTTTATAAGGTTTTACTTTCGAGAAAAGATATTTTCGTTTGATTTATGCCAGTACTTCTCAAAAACTTTCAATATTTGCGACCCAATATCAATCATAATTTTCATCGCCCCCCCTCCATACAAATGGCAAAACATTGGATTAAAAACATTATACTTGTGTGCTGCTACAATACGACTTTAACATCTTTAGTGCCAACGACGTATATATACGTCTCTCTCAACCAGTGCGTTAAATGTCCTGGACGTATATATACGTCTCTCTCTCAACCAGTGTGTTAAATATCCTGGACGTATATATACGTCTCTCTCAACCAGTGCGTTACATGTCCTGGACGTATATATAAGTCTGTACAAAAGTAAGATATTTTCTCTGCACTGCTGTCCATAAAATTAAACCGAAGGCTTTGGAATGCAATAAAAGAACCTTGAGAGACAGTGTGTGTTTGCGAAGGATTTATTTATATCAAAGGATTTCCTTTTATTTTCTTTTCTCCCTCTCCCCAATACATCAATCATATGCGTGCACCGAAGTGAAAAACGGAAGCATTGGAGAGCGAATCACGTAGCTTTTAATCGGCAGTCAAGGGATTATTTATAAACCGTACAAATTATCAAGATAAGTGATTTAATTTGTATATGTAATTTTATATATGATAAGCCCAAGAGCCACTGGTTCTTATTAAACTTGTTCTTAACTTATTATAGTTAAATCAATTATAAAATACATTATTCAGTACTGATACATTCATAAGTGCATTACAACAGTGTATTTAACAGTGTATTATAAGAGTAATAGAACAGTGCGAACGTTAATTTTATTTGTTATTATGTCAGAATGTATTTTGTTTGCTTACTTTCTGTAAATTAATGTCTTTTTAAATAATGTTTTGTTTTCGGCTTTTCAATATGCTTGTGCCCCCCGCACACAATTATCATCTAGGGGGAGGGCCTTCATCTAGGGGGAGAACCCCGCAGTTTGAGAAACGCTGATTTGGGCTTTTAATTGCATTTGTAACAATAGAATATTTTTTCTCTAAAAAATGTATTAAGGTATATGAACACGTTCGGAGCCCCTTTTTTAAAACATAGTCTACTAAAACATTATAAATGCTTTTTTAAGAATCAATAACAATAAATATTAGCATTTAACTAACGATATTTGAAAAAATTATCTAAAATTCACGAAAATCACAATTATAAATGAAGTTTTACCAATATTTTTTGAAGAACTTCAAAGCATTGAGAGAAAAAAGTAACAAACTTATATCAGTAAAAGTATTACTAGATGCATTTATCTAAAGAATGTACTAACATTTTAATGTTTTATTAAAATTTTAGAGAGATCGAGTAAATATTATAAGAAATGAATGTTTTCTTTATGAGACTGTTATTTAAATGACAGTTTATAACTTAAAAAATATTCATACAATAAGTAATATTTTACTAAAGCATCTACAAAGTAATATATGTATTAGGTTCAAAATGTTTTATAGAAATACTCTTATAATATTTTGAGTTATTAGACTCGCCTGAAAGAGTTTGAATATATACAATTTAAATGCCCTGTTTTTGGTAGACTAAAGACTCACATCTGGGTTTTCTAATTTTATAAAATTGATTGTAACTTGGCCTCTAGGTAGCGTAGAAACAAAACCAAGTGTGTTTTGTAAAGCCAAACGATAGCTCTATATAATAAAATAAAAATAAACCCAAAGAATATGTGTTTTGACCGAATCGGTCATTTCAACATGTTCGGATACCTCTGAATCTGTCTAAAACTTAAATAATCTCGATACACCCTTCTTATATCAACGATAAAACTCTGTAAATCCTATTTTCTATATATTTATAGTTCATTTTAATATTACATCAATTATATATACTCCTTATATTGCAGTTTCACAGATAAAGAAGATGTAAAGAGTAAATTTTCACAATTAATGCAATAATAAAAGGCTAATTAGAATATGTACGTACCATTTTGCAGAATGAAGTCCATCTTTTTTTCTTGAAATCTGTAAGGATGTACGTCTACTGCTTGGAACGGTCTTCTAAGTACTTTTCAAGGAAGTTAAAGAAGGTTTTGTTAGTTCAGTTGATTTTTCAATGAATATTTAAGGTACTCTTAGAACTAACTACATTTACCTGATTTTCTTGAATTCATCTGTAACTCAAAATAATATTTCAGGTACACTATTTCTTATATTTTCTATTCTAGTTTAGTTATTATATTGAGATCGTCGATTATTTATTGTTGACTTCTTAGGAATGTTTTTATGTGAATCAATTATATACAACCAATAAGAAATCTACTTTTATATTTTAAAGCCAAAATTTTTGTGTCTCGATCGCTTCTAAACTTTCAGAATACTCTTAAATAAGTGTGGATGCATGTGTTAATATAACATGAAAATGTCTGTAGGTTTAACCTTTAAAACTCGGCCATACATATTGTGAAGCGTAAGTCTTTTTTCTCATTTAATTTGGTGGTTTTGGTAAAACTGCTCTCTACCAAGTTATTCACAGAAAATTTCTAACCTTTCTTTGGGGGAAAAAATAACTGCTACTTTTTAAAGGTTAAATCGGAGGATTTTTCCAAGGGAAACATTTTTCTTTTATTTCATGAATAGTTTACACAAGAGAAGATGAAGAAGTTATTATTAAGAACACTGTTAACCACAGCACTCTAAATTATAATCCTTCATTTAAGCAAACATAAAGCTTCCTGTACTTTACGCAAATATGAAAAGTAAAGTGAACATGTTTTCTGTTTAAATACTTAAAAAAACACTTTTACATTTCAATTACTTAATATTTTAATCCAATTATTATATAGTTGAGGCATATATTCAAATATGAAGTTTCATGAATGTATACAATTCATTTACATAATTTTAATTTCTTTCTATTCTAATTATTATTATTAAGGAAGACATGAGTAAGTTCATTGAGAAGCGAACAAAAACGATTCTTTCTAGTGAAATGAATCATGTGACCATTACAGGATTGAATTGTTCAGGAATTTCCTTTAAAAGACGTAATCAATTGAAGTCAGGGGCATTGCCATCATTTCCTCAAATCAGTAGACAATTAAAATATGCTATTTAAAAGAGAGCTTCCATAAATACTTTCATTTGAGAAAAATCCTCCTCCTCCGTACCCATGGACCCCTCCTCCCTTGTAGGCGCCACTGACACCGTGTGGACTGCAATACCTTGAAAAAAATTAAAAGTAGACTGCACCTTGGAAAAGTCTGCCCACCCCTGCTATAGGAAGTTCGCGAAGGTCTTTTCTAATGTTAAAATTCCCCTATTTTACTGAATCTGAAAAACCTCTTGGAAAAATTGAAAGATGTGCTACCATTGAAATCACTAAATTTTTCCGAAATAAAAAAAAAGGATGCATATTATACAACATTTCCTAAATTTAAAGCAAAGTTTTCGTGAATGTTTTCCTGTCTCCTAAAGAAAACATTCGCAGTAAATGTTTGTGAACATGAGTGTCTCACATTAGTAGAAAAATAGCTGAGAGAAATTTCTGCAGATGGAGCTTTGAAATTGGTTTAAAAGCAATTCTTAACAATTTTTCAATATTTGCGGCCCAATATTCAATCATAATTTTCATCCCCCCTTCCATACACAGTAACAATATATTGAATACAATAACACTGTACTTTGACACTAAAGCTGCAGTACGACTTTAATCTCTTTAGGGCGAATGACGAACATACATGTCACACTCTGCCAAAACATTAATAGCTCCGGACGTATATTTACGTCTTTCCGAAGTACTTTCATTTCTGCACACTGCCATCCATAAAATTATTCCAAGAGCTTTGGAACGCAATAAAAGGCCCTTGACAGTGTTTGCGAAGTATTTATTTATTTCAGAGAATTTGATTATTTATTCATTTTCTTCCTTCCTCCTAACACATCACATACGCGTGCCAACGTCGAAAACGATGGAATGGGGGAGCGAATTCGGTAACCTTTAAGCAACAGTTAGGTTATTAATATTATAAAGCACGAAATTAGTAAGATAAATGTTAATTTTTGTATATAATTTTATATATGACAAGCCCATGGGATCACTAGGTAATTATCAAACTTCTTAACTCATGATTGTTAAACAAAATATAAAATTCCCCGTGCAGTACTGATACATTTATAAGTGTATTTTATTTTATCTTAGTGTGTTTTATTTTTTATTAAGGCAAAATGTTTTTTTATTTACTTTCAGTAAATTAATTTTTTAAAATAATATTTTGCTTTTGCGTGACTTTTCAATATGCTCACGTCCCCTCGTAGAGTTATCCCCTCCCCTTAGTGGACAGTTTGAGAAACTCTAGTTTATAAAAATAAGTCTCAAAATTGTGTAACTTATAGGAAAAAATGTTCCGTGTTTTCCCGAAAAGCTCTGAAAGGGATGCCTTTCCAAACTGTTTATTTACGTCAAACATATTGCCAGCTCTTCTCTCTAATAAAAATAAGCACAGAAATCGTCTGGGAAGAGTAGATCCGGAACCGAGACTGTAGATGTCAATTATTATACCTATTATAACAGCACGTGTAAAAAAGTACAGCACTTGAGAAATAGCTCTCAATAAAATTTTTAATTAATACAGTTGAGTACATTACCCATTACAAATTAGTGTTTTGTAATTTTTTTAATTACATGTTTTTCTTAAAGAAAAAAAAAAGTTCAAAATGTCTGCATACGCGAGTATGTACACTCATGTCCATAAATTAAGGATAATGAAGTTCAGGCGAAGAAAGAGACAGAAGCAAAACAAATTTGACTTATTTGTAAAGTCTATTTATTAAACAAAAGGCAAACAGCAAAAAAGATGCTATATGTTTGACATAATTAATAAAATTGCGATTTTTACTCCCTGGAGCAAATTTCGAAAAAGAACCTATTTACAAAAAACAGTATAACATGGTTAATACGGGGTATGTCTCCCAGACGATGCAATACAGGCCTTACAACGCCTACGCATGCTGAGTATCAAATTATCAATCTGATCTTGGGGAATATTACACCACTCATCAAGCAATGCCCTCCAATGTTCCGGTAGACAGGTGGGAGGGGGTTGACGGGCTGCAATGCGTCGGCCAAGCATATTCACACACATGCTCTATTGGATTCAAGTCCGGTGAGTATGCTAGCCAATCCATACGGGTGATATCCTCTCCGATTGAAGGCGTTCGTCTACAATGTTTGAATGGTGAG
>BMAO01025060.1:0-18391 GCA_019973975.1 Trichonephila clavata | reverse complement strand
TTTTCAGAATATGATTTCTTTTTAACTATTATTTTATTAGAATAATTTAATTAATGAATAAACAGTAACAAACAAAAAAAATAGTCCAACACTATATATAGAAAGGAAAATCGCTTATTTTGTCACTTAATATTATGATTATGTTCTATGTATATACATATTTATATTAATTATAACTAAAATAAAGAAAAAGTAACTAAAAATAAAAATTTTATTTGTTGATGTAAGTAGGAATTGACTTATAATTTTTTTTTTTTTTACTTGTCAAAAAATGTTTTAAGAGTTCAACTTCGAACTCAATAATTTTGGTAAATAGGACAATTTGAATTGCCATTTTTAAATTTTGTTGGAATGCTTCTTCTAATAGTTATTCTGAAAAGTAGACCATGAGGTATACTTATATTATTATCATTAAGAGCAAAAATGAAAATTACACTCTATATTGTTAACACATTGCTACAGGTTTGCAGTTTAATATCTTTCTTTATGCTCTTAATACTTTCACAACTGGTGTGTCATAAATGCATTGGAAACAAATATTTCTTCATGGCTGCATGTTTTATGTATGAATTGCTGTTTAAATCAATTCTGAGGATGGTGTGGTGTATATAAATTCCTAGATCGAACATTTAATTAGTATTTTTAGAATACATTTAGTTCTATATGTGTTCTAACAGAATGTTTCAAGACTAGAGAATCACCTTCCGCTCATTAGTATTTTTTATATTTTTTTTCAGATGAGTGTTTATTTTAAGTCACATTTTGAAGTAATTTCTGGGCTAATGGTAACAGAATGCATAATTTTGAACAAGAGACAAAAAGAACATCTGAGTTATTATCCTAGCTTTGTTTCGGTATGGAAACATGAATCCCATAGGAATGAGTAATGTAAATAACAGAAGTCGCTCTTTACATGCACCAGCTAAGCTTCTGTAATAGTTACAAAAGAAAAAACCAAGTTCAAAAAGTGACCAATTTTTTTAAATTAAGAGGGAGAGAGATAAAAAAAAAGACCCCTCCTACATTTTGTTTTATGGCAAAGAAAACAATTTGAATACCTTTCAACCAAAGAAAAAAAAAAATGGCAAAATTCAGAAGTTTTAATATTGAAGTTCTACCAAATAATAATTAAAAGTCACCTTTATGTATAAAAAAGGAAAACATCAAATACATTCCATTTCTAAAAACAATAACCTTTATATTTTTACCTTCATCAAACACTTGATTATTAATATCAGAAACTCAAAGTTATAGAAATCCTTGTAAAAATTATTCTATCAAAATTTTTATTTAATGGATTAGTTCCAAAAATTATGATATTCGTTCAATGAATACTTGTGAAACTAGAAAACTGAAGTAATTATTTTTTTTTAAAATAAGTGATCAATTAGTACTTTTTAAATTTACCATTACAAAAACAGATTTTGGGTAGTTTTACCCTAAATTAACATGTAATCTTATAAAAAAAAAATTGATTACTTTAAAACATTTTTTGCATATCATTAAAATGTTGACATACGAAATATATATTGAACATAATATTTGTTACGATATAAGATTCTTACCATCAGATTCTGCACGCACTAATAAAGACATGCCTTTCAATCTATCAATATAAGATGATGATACATGTCCAGTCCCTCTGTCATCCCACTGCCGATCAGCATTTAAAGCATAAAGTTTTACACGGCGCCTTGTATCAGCCATGCTTTTTAATTTATATAATCACAGGTTCAAATAACCTGCATTATTTCATTATAAACCACATCTTCTCGCTATAAAGAAGAAGAAAAAAAATCTATTTCATCAAGTTATATTTGAAACAGTTATCGATTCTGTATCAGTTCTGATTTGTTATATCAATACACATATGGCCAACAATATTATAAAATATTCCCACTAATATGAGAAAACAATTTTCTCTCAATTCAGCTTAAATCACATTCGATAAATTTGGTTTTCAGTATTATGAAACAACGACACGACTGAATGCTTGTGCGTTACTTTCTTAATATGTTGAATTCACAATAAAGATTTCACATATAAATAATTATTATTAGTTTATGAAAATCAGATTTACATTTTGACAAATACGTTGGATGCAACTTCATGCATGTTTCATAGTAGTAAGAGGCATCAAACGTTCACGAAGAATATCAGATTCACTAAACACTGATTACAATCGGCACACTGGTACAATGTAAACAAGGTAATGGAGTTGACAATTCACCAATTCGTCGATTTTTTTAATATTGTTTAACACTGTGACACACAATCAGATTTCATTTTCTGCTTTGAAATTACCTTTTTAAAACACACAAACACACGGTAAATATCTTCGTTTTCATGAAACGATGAACGAGCATTCCTAGTGATCGAAATGACGGTCAACAGTTGCCCTAGCTGGCGCTACCACTCTGGATTTCCAAACACCGCAAGTAAACATCACGAAAATATTTATACACGAAAAAGGCAACTCTATAACACCTTTTAAAATTATTGCACTTAACACACTACACGTTGTAAAAGCTACTCCACACTGATGATTGATCACGAATTGCACAGCTTTTCGATTTATTCGATATCCATCACACTCACTCACCGATAAGGAGACGCCATATTGCAAACAGCTCGACTTCTACGGGGTTAACGAAGTACTTTCATGGAGTAGCGCCATTTTTCGAAACGAAAATTTTTACAATATGTAATTAAATATTTTCAAATCTTAAGAAAAAGTGGGAGGTTTTTTTGTTAATTGTGACAGTATTAATGATTAACGTTTAAAATTTAGCTTTCCAAATTCGACTGCAAAAAATATTGTGCATTTAATACGTCACAGCAAAATATTTCTCAAATAAAATATAACTTAATGATAACAATTATTTTTACAAAAAAAAATGAAAAACTGCATGTTTTATTAAAATGGTAACTTAATAATTGTCTAAAAATGCAAGCAAGTAAAGTTTGAATTGTAAATTTTAATCTTTTATTCCATCTTAATACAGTTTTTTATAGTTGAATTTGATTCAGTATTGATTGTGAAATCCAGATTGAGGGATATGTTATTTTATATATCATTAAGTAACTTATTTATGAAAATCAGGACAATATTTTTACCGCTTTTCACTATGTATTAATTGTCATTATATTCGTTATTTAATCATCCCAGTTAGTCGCAATACACAAAGATGAAACACACATCTAAAAGAAGCATTTTCCGAAATCGGATCAGAAATCTCTTGTGAAAAAAAAAGGCAAGAACTAATTCCAAAATAAAAATAACATAAAAAATTTGGAACAGTAAAACTATTATTCAACAGTGTTTAGTAAAGATGGGCTATTGATATATTATGAATCTGCTGCGCATTATCCACAGCATACTTCAGTTATATAC
Organism: Trichonephila clavata; assembly: GCA_019973975.1. NCBI lineage: Eukaryota > Metazoa > Arthropoda > Arachnida > Araneae > Nephilidae > Trichonephila > Trichonephila clavata. The sequence continues at coordinate 14,997 of BMAO01025060.1, read as the reverse complement.
ACATTCTCTGTAATGATTTTACATGCGATTAATAAATCCCTAAAAAGATTTTGAAATATCTTACGCTTAAATCTGATCAGGCAGCAAAATCAACAAGCAAATCTTGTGCTAACATACAAGACATTTGGAAAAGGTTTTATCAAAAGCCCCGTAAAGAGGCTGTAGCAAACAGGTCAGGATTGCTTAACACATCATAGGCATCCTTTCATCTATGCCAATATGCCAAATTTGTAATTCAGATATCATGAATCCAGAGAATTTTCTTATATGCTCTGAACTAGATAAAGAATCACAAAAGTGTGGTGAGATAAGCCAACTGTACTAGAATGTAAGAACTTTCATGAGCCTTTGTAAAGTCTACATCTCTTATATACATGTTCCTTTTCTTGCTTAAATTTTTAACTTTTTCTTTTGTTCCTTGCTAATTTCGTCCTGCTTCTACTTTAAATGTTTGTTCTTTTTTATTATTATTAATCATTGTTCTCGTGTGATACTTGAGCTGTTTCATACGTTTGGATTGATCCTTTCAATAAAGCCATTTTTCAACATTTTGAAAGCTATTCCTCATTAAATAGAACTTGACAAGTGTTTAGTTGACATAATTTTCAAAAATTTGACACAACAGAGAGTTTGTACAATTTTAGGAATACAATAGTATAAAAATGCTTACGAATGCCACCGTCCGCATTAAAAAACACGGGAAATCTTCAATAACTTGGGCTGGATTTTCTACTGCCAAATACTCTTTTTTAGCCGAAGATCGATCGCCAAGGCGTATCCTTGAGAGGAACCGGTTTGTAGTAACCATTTGCGATACGATTCTCCTCAGAGAAAACACCGCGTAGTAATACATTGTATTCCTGACATTCGGGTTTTCATTTCAGTGTTGATGTTTTCTGAAAATATTACCAGTGTAATTTAAAGGGTAGGTTAAACGATTTCTCGAATTCACATTTTAAACTTTTTTTTATCTCAAAATGAGATTAAAAAAAAACTTTATGTACATGACAACTAAGTTAAATTTCACGTTTTTTCTTTTCAAAGCAAAGAGTTATTATTTAAATTCGAAGCTAAATCACATTATTTTTATAAATACGAGACAGAAGTATCAAATGAAACATAGTTTTAATTTTTTGCCAGAACAAAGGAAAATAATTATTTAGAATTATGAAAAAAACACACATTTTAGTACAATCAGTGCAGATTGTCTAGTCAAACTAATCCAGAAATCTCAAATATCTTACTATCCTAAATATCTATTATTTGTTTTATCTCATCATTACCTTAATTTTTAAAGGAGATAATCACTCACATTTTTCGAAATAATCGAATGCTTTTCTGAAAAAATTTTCTTCCTTTATATATATTCAGCGATGATTTATTTTTAAAATCATAGATTATTTTATATTGAGTTTTTTTTAGATATATTAGTTACAAGGGTTTTATTACAGTTTGGAAGGGAATATATATTTATATACAGTACAATATCTTAAACATTTCATAATTTTCATTATATATCTCTTTTTTTTAACTACAGATTTTCGAAAAAATAGTGATTTACAAAAAGCTGTTGATATTGTATGAGTTCCTGAATAGTATAAGAAAATTCATTTCTGCTCCTGATAATAAAAGTGGCCGCGGTAACCTAGTTGGTCAAGTTAACGCACTCGTAGCCGGTGTGTCATGAGTTCGAGCCCAATACCACTGAAGACCCGCATTGTAGGGGGGCAATGCATAAAAAATCTATCGATGCTTAAACGTTCTCTCGTTGGTGTGGTGTAGAAGTTAGGAGAGGGGTTGCCAGCTCAGGTGTTGTCCTCGTCACTTGACCGTGGTTCAAAATTACGAGGTCCATCTTCAAAAATCCTCGAGTAGCTGAATAGCGTAATGCTAATATTTATTCACTCAAGATAATAAATGTCTTGAAAATAAATCTCAGATTATCCACGTATAATAAAGCTAGAGAGAATTTTCAACAACCAAAAAAACATCACCGCTTCTAGGATTCCTGGAAAGGGGTGACTGTAAATTGATATCTTTGCTGCACCACTTTGAATGAACAGGAAATTCATCAATCAAGAGTTCATTAGGGATATAAACATTTTAAGATTTCAAAATTTAGTATTTTTTTATGAAACTAATCAAAATAAAAACTCTAGAATTAATTAATGTCTTTTTGAATCCTCCTTGATATTATTCCTTTTAATTATTTTTACAACTTTACATACATCTGTGTAAAATAATTAAATGATTTTTTTTTTCTAAACAGGACCATAAGATGTAAAAATTCTTTTCATTGAAAATGTGTGATTTCCATTTTGTACAATTTATATTTCAATATTTGAACCATATGAAACTACAATTATAGCAAAAGTTATAATTGACATAGTTTAAATATCCATGTAAAAATTAAAATAGAATTGAGACAATGATGAAATAACAAAATTTATGTGCTCCTTAATCCATTGTTTTCTAATAAAAGTTGATAAACACTTAAAAACATGTAATCTCAAAAACTTGGAAAATGATTTTAAAAATATCATATTATGACTGAAGGTTGAATATATTATGCCAATTGCAAAATTTTAAAATGAATGTTGAAAAAAAGAATATGATCTGGTTAAACACTTTTCTCCTTGCAAAACAAGAATGAATGTTTTAATCAACAAGAAATGGGATGGTTTTTTTATTTTATTATGTGCCAGCTGCAAAGATCGTTGTTTGTCGTAAGGAGAATGCATACAGTGAACGGATGGACCGGTCAGCTAAAGATTCTTATCAGAGAAAGAAAAAGGGGTCCTATTAAAAATTTCACAGCAAGCAGCTTTTGCTTGAACAATAGAGAAGGGTCGTCTTATCCAAGGGGTCAAATTCTGCATAATACAATACAGTACCCGTTTGAGATGTTGGGACGTTTCTTCCGCCAAAGGGGAAGGACAGTGTACATAGAAGCAGCTAATTGCTTAACCCCTCCCCAACGGTTTTTCATCGTATTTTTGGCATTGACAACAATAAATCCTTATCTGAGAAAATGTAGCTGGATTTATAGTAGTTCCTAAAAAGCCTTACTTGGAATGAGAGGCAGGCAAAAATGAGAAAATCTAAAACAATAGGGTGTAGAAAAACCAATGGTCAAAAAATGTGTCTAAAATATATTGCCGCCAGTGATCTTCTCAACTCCTTAAAAATGAAGACATGGCAGTTTTAAAGAGAGGTCATCGATTGTGTGGAGACAGAAAGACAAGCAAAACTGTCCTTTTTTTTTTTTTTTTTTACTCGTGTAGAAGGGGATATTTACCATACTAGGAACTACTTTCTTCCTTTGTAATAACTATCAAAATTCAAAAACCAGAATATTGAATGAACTTAAAGCAAAAGAAAAAGAGATTAAAAGCACGAAGGATTTTCACTTTGAATTCAAGAAGAATTTAAGAATAATCTCAAACAATTAAATTTTTCTTTCGTGAGAAAATCATTAACTTTTCCTTTCAACCCCACTTAAACATATGAATATTGCTGTTACATTTTTTTTTCAATAACAACAATAATATTTTCTACCCATTTTGATGCACACCTCAATAAAGTTATTTTCAAATAAACAAAATTTTCTAATTAAATTTATATTTTATTTAGATCAAAAACATTGTAAATTTAAAAAAAATATTATTTGTAACAAAATCTAATGTATACATACAGTAGCGCACACAAACATTTGGTTGCCTCCTATGTGCGCACACTATGTAAAACAGATTTTGTGCTCAAAATTTCATAAAAAGCTAGCCATTTAATTTGTTAAGAAAAAAACTTAAAATTTGTGAAATAATTTTAAAATGCTACTCCACCTACAAAAGTTTACATACACGCATGAAATTTGATTTACGAGAAGGTCAAACTATGCATAATAAATGTTGGTATGGGTTTTGAAATAACATTATTGTATTCGTACAATACTTCTTTGTATGAATGCTTATTGAAAATTCCTTAAAAAATGTATAAATTCTGAGCTGAGATCAATTATTTTGAAAAAAATAAGTATTGCTTTGATTTAAAAATGCATAGCAACTTTTGTTACATGTACTATTAGCAATAGATAAAAAAAAAAAAGCATTATGCACAATAGAAAAAAAGTCTTAGCATTTTAAATAAAGGCAAAACTAGTTATTTTATCTTTCCGAGATAAGGTAAATTTTATAGTTTTGATTTTCATAGGGATGTGAATAAAAACGAACACAACAGTTATCCTAATTCTGTGTTTTTTAAGTTTAGAGCTTTCAAATTGTACAGGTTATAAAAAAAAAATAAAAAAAAAATAATAATTTAAGCTAAAAAATTAAATTTGATTTTTTGACCGATTTTTGCCAATCGTACTGTGTCCTCTTAACAAATAAATGGATTTGTTTGATCTATATAGAAAAACAAATTATTGAATTGATTTTATTGCAATTGAATTAAAATATTCTTTACTATCTGGATTGAAATTAAAGTTTTGTCTGAAATTATAAAGTCAAGATGTCCATCTTCATTAATTAATAAATTTTCTTTTTATTATGTTCTTTATTTGAAAATATTGAATTAATGAAATTCAATAACATTTGTATTCAATTTTCTTGTTGATAAGTGTTCCCAAGTGATAGAAAAAAATTTTCCTTCTTTCTTTTTCCAAGCATTGACAGCTAGTTTTCCTCATTCTGAAGCACAATTATTCTTCCATAAAAAATTCAATAATGAAGTAAATTTAACAATATCATTTAACTTGGCAATTGCTCGATAATTATTGCCAAATTTGAATTTTTATGCAGCTTTTGCAGCCAGCAATACTCTTAAAAAATGAATTATTTTACATAGTATATAACTAAAAAATGAAATAAACAATTTTAAATGTATTTAAATAATAAAAACTACAATGCCATTAATTTTAAAAATAAAATTTGAGAAAAAATATAGCACACGAACGTATATTTTTTGCATCAGTTTTTGAAAGAAAAAAAAATTGGATATAGAATTTTTTAGAAATATTCCCAAATCTTACATTAGAAAGATAGCTGCATTTTTAAGAATAATATTAAAGCTACTTTTGTATTTGTATAAATAAATTTTGAAAAACCGAATGCAAGGATTATAACATTTAATTTTGACTCTTATATCTTTGATGTGAATGTGGTGTGGCAGTTAGGGAAGGATGTACCATCTTCCGCCATCCTCTTCCTCTTAAAAATGTGCAGATATAGCATTTCCAATAATCAAATATCAAACAACAAATTTTAAACTAAAACAAATGTAAAATTTATTAATTTACATCGCACTATAAAGCCGCACGAGCGCTATTGGTGAAGGTTCTCATAATTTTGAACCATGGTCATGTAATGAGGACGACTCTTCAGCTGTCACCCGCTTCTCCTAACTTCCACACCACACCAACGGGAGGACATTTGACCCCTCGACATATTTAACGTGCATCGGCCTCCTTTGCACGGCGGGTTTCAGCGGTACCAGGCTCAAACTCATGATACGCCAGCTACGAGCTTGTGACCTTGACCACTACGCTACCACGGCCTAGTGGTCAAGCTGCTCAGAAAAGCTAGCAGTACATACATAATTCGATTCAAGGGAATTATAGAAAAATTAACAATTGAGAGAAGCTGAAAAGTTTTATTAATATTTTATCTAAAAAGCTTCAAAATTAAAAAAAAATAAACGAAGAAAAATTTGTTAATTATTTTTTATTGAAATAAATTTTGCAGTCAAAATAAGCTTTTCATTTTTTAAAATTTTATTAGCATATCTGTGTAAATCAAATATTAATTTTTAACATTAAAATAAAGAGTAGAGAAAAATAGTTTTTTGAAGATATTAGAAATAATAACATATAAATATATATAATATAGCATTTATAAAAAAAAGTTCGATTGTAAAAATATTAAAAATAACAGTGTATGAAAAAACACAGTAACTAGAAAAAAGTTTTATTGAAAAAAATAAAATGTAAATATATAAATATTTATATGTATAAATAGATTTATAGAAAGTAAACATAGTATGTAATAATAAATACATTTAAGAGAGAAAAAATTTTAAAACTTGAGTTTATTTATATATTTAATACTATTTTAATATATTTCAACAATTTTTATTTCATGTTTAAATATAACGAGATCTCTTACTTTAAAAAAAATACCAATAGTTTCAAAAGAAAATTAGAAATTTTATTTAAAAAAAAAAAAAAGAATTATATGTGTAAAGGAACTCTTTTTTGAGCGCTTAATATACAAACAAATTTCTTATATCTTAATCTTTTCAACTAAAATCAAAATATTGTTCAAAGATAGTTCAAAATTTCTAACCTGAAATAAGCCCAAACAAATATTAAAAATTCATTTTTTTAATGTATTCTATTTAAAAGGTGTAATTGTATTTCGAACTCATTTTTGTGGTGGAAGCCCACAATTTCTAATTCTTTTACTCTAACTTAGTGACGCAGTCAGACATAAGAAGATCCAACAGACGGGCAGTCACATTTGAATGATTCTCGCGCTGCTTGGCGTTTTTGGCGTAATTTGATGCTTGAAAAAGCCCCAGTTTCTGAAGACATCCCAAAAACACACACACCTTATAAATTAGGGAGATATTGGATTAAAAAAATTTGTTTCACTCAGTTTCATTGCATAATTTTCTTACATACCCAGTTTCTCTTCCTTTCTCAGGTGTTGCCAAACGGAATTTGGTATTAATTTTTTTTGTATTCTAGTGTTTTGTATTCTTTTGTTTTCTCCTCTTAAGATTTAGTAGCTTGACGAAGTTAAGTTTAGTTGACTTAGTTAGTGACACTGACTGTGGTACCGTTGGACCTGGGTTCGAATCCCGGAGAAGGCACGAATGTTTCTAAATGTATAGTGCCTTCGCGGTATGGCAGTACTCTTTCTCTCTCAAAATTGGGGTAGAACCGAGTAAAATCGTACTGTCACCAGCATGGTGCTCAAAGCTTAGTCTAACGACAGGCGTATAAATCTAGCCCCTAGAGCTGCGATGAATTTCGTAGGCCTTCATCTGATGTTACTGTCGATCAGGTGGCATAAGTAGCAACAGTAGTTTGAACTGTTCGTAGTGTTTTTTAAAGCATTTATTACACAAATCAGTTTAAGTCCCCTTTAGTTACTGGAAAACAATTAATCAGTCAGAAAACTACGTACTATGTTTGTATTAATATATTTCTCCTTTTTATATTCTTTGCTGGACACGAAGAAGAAATAAATTTATTATTGTGTGTGTGTATTCATTTAATACATTTTTTTTTACCATTTTTTTGTGCATTTTTCATATTTTTTCCCTTCAGCAAGTGTGATAATTAAAGCAATTAAAAAAAAGGGGGAAAGAGTAACTTTAAAAAAGAATAGTTATCTGAATGGTACGAACATGAATAGATGTAATGTCCAATTTATTAGACACATGCATATAGCAGGAAGAAGTAATTAAATTTTCAGGAAATTTGGAGTTATAAACTGTGAGAAACCAGTACTCACAGAACAATCACCTCTGAGAAGCAATAACTACACTTTTCTGTTTTCTCATGGAGGACAAAGATTGAAGGACATATATGGATACAGCAATCCATGTATCTTCAACACTATGCACGCGGCAGCCATTGATTAGATGTTTTCAATTAAGAGGTATGAAGAAAATGTGTTGACTAAGACTGCAGTAAAACATGTTTTGTATCAAAGAAAGTTAGGGCAACACAGGCAACAAGTGATCGCATATTGTTCTGCTGCAACATAAGATGGCCTGTAAAATATGCTAGAGCTATGAACCCTTATATATCAGAAATGTAACAGTTATTTGTTCAGACAGCCAGCAATATGAACTAGAGACACGTATCCATAGCAAGTCACACCATCACTCCAGGTGTGGGATTGATATGAGGATGTCGAATATAAGCTGGTTGTCAATGTGTATTCTCCACAATGCCCCTATACAAGGATGAGGCCGTCATGATGTTATGTACAAATCCAGGATCAGGGACGGCTTAAGGCATGGGCCAACTGAGCCCAGGCCGAGGACCTCGGCCGCAATGGGGGCCTCGTATCGTTCTTGACTCGGCCTTAATAAGATCATAATTCTAATAATTTCAACAGTTAAATATTATTTTCGGTTGTATTCACCAAAAAAAACTAGGAATTTCAGACGATATGTCAACTGGCTACATGTGATGAACGTCGTCTACGTACAGGCCTAAGACCTACCATCATACATCATCATTATTCGTTCAGTTAAGAGGCGGCAGTCTGTCGCGCCGGTTTATGCGGCTGTAAGCCATGCACATTTGTTTGTTTTGTTTGTACAAGTATTTGACAACGTATGCTATCTACTGTACACTTTTGAGGGGCATAGGGATGGGGGCCTACATTTTGTGTTGGGGCCCAGGGCCTCAAAAAGTCTTAAGTTTTATTTGCAAATATTTTAAGAGATGCGTTTTACAACATACTGGTGGTGACTTGTATTATTCATGTAATTCTGATTCATCTGATTACTTAACTTATTTACTGATATATATAATTGTTTGATAAAATTATGTTGCTTAAGGTGGCATCTCTTGTAATTATTCGAAACATGTAAGCTTAGTCGGACAAAAGAATAGCAATGCGTAATCGAGGCTGGATAAACTTAATATGTATTTAAATTTTGGGAATTTTCGAGATATTTTCATTCATCTGGAGATCTTTTTGATTATTTGATGATTACAAGAATAAAAGAAGTCTGTGGAATAAACTTTAGTTTTTATTGTTCGCACTGCTAGAAGATTGTTGCGAATGATTAAATCAAAAATCCGAATTAAGACAGTTAAAGAAATGGTATTCCATATCTTAACTTCTAGTTCCGGTTTATGTAGCAGGTGACAATCAGATGGTATCGCGTTGTTGTCCTGTAAATTTCTAAATATTTATAGGCAGGTTATTAATATCCAGCTCGAAAAAAGTACTCAGCATTAGAAGTCATTGTAATACATTGAAAGACATTCCGACTCGATCGAACGCAGTACTACTGTAAACTCACTTGTTGGTGCACGCAAGTGAAGAGTAAAGATCCTGCCGTTACTCCGATCTTGTTTCCTGAGTCACTAATTAATCATTCGTCGGTTTTCCGGTTATAAAAACTGATTAGGATCAATAAGAAGTTGCAAAAGTCTTTTTCACACTAACTAAATTTTCAAGTTCTTTTACTTTTCTAGAAAGCTCAATGGCTTTTTCACAATGTTCTGCCACAATTTAACCATTCCTGTAAAAATCATTAAGATATCCGACTACTTGTGACTTTAAAAAAAAAAAAATGGAGATATGGGAATTCTTTTGTGGTTTTTAGATTTGTTTAGTAGATATTAATAAAATTATGCTAAAATTAAGAAAATAAATAAATTATCATCACTAAAATGAGAAAAAATGGGTAAAAATTGACAAAAAATAACATAAACGGGCCCATTCTATACCAAAAGTTTACGAACAAATTTTCAATTTTTCAATTCTGATGTGTTGCTATGTTACTCATTTTTGAAATGACCTTCAGGATAAGAGATATTTTAATTTTTACAAAAACTAGGTCACTTTATCTTAGTTATTGTATAAAATTGCTTAAAATATAACAGTGATTATATTCCCATCAGGGACTGTAAATTTTGTAATAAAACAGTAATTGATAAATCTGATGATTGAAACACTTCTACACTATTATACAGAACATACACAAAAAATTTCAGTTAATTATTTTCAAAACTTTTTGAGCAATCGCTGGCCCCTTTTGAGCATTTCCAAAAAACACATTTTTAGTAAAACGCGTTCTAAAGTATGACATATCTTACTTAAAGTAATGACATCATCTCTTACTAAAACACTTATAGTTTTTGTTCTAGTGAACGGAAAATAATAAACGGTATTTTTATAAAGCTAAAAAGATGACCTATGAGATAAAATCATGAAAAAAATTTGTCAATTTTTGGCAAAATTCACAATTTTAGGGTAGTTGGATATCTTATAAATGTAACATCTCTTCAGCGAATAAATATTTTACGTTTCTTCTCTTATGTCTAATCGGTGTTTATTTAACTTAATTTTTTTGTTTTTTCTCAGATGGGGGCACATGCTTATATATTTTGAGTCATCCAAAATATGCGTAGAAACCAGTTCTTTCTTCGTCAACTGCGAACTGTTATTTTCGTTTTGGGACATGTTCATCTATTTTTTTTTTGTGCCTCTCTATATGTTTTATTGTTCTTTGCGCGTCGTAATTTATTCTTTAGGAATTCAATTTTCTATATCAATCTGAAACTGAGGAGGTCTTTTTGCTTTACATTATTTTTCAAAAGATCGAAAGTATTTTGCACACATTCAACGGAATAACAATACATATAGCCCCTACATACATTAAAACTCTCAATTGGATTTATATCTTTAATATAAAATTTTTTGTAATCAGCCATCAGAAAAAAAAAATCTTTTTAAATAATTTTTCCAATTTTTATCCAGAATAGATAAAAGTATTATTATTACTATTGACTTAATGAAAATTAATTTATGATGCTTATAGATCAATTATTTAAAACAGTTAAATATTTCTAAAAGGAATTTTCTCTTTATGGAATTCAATTTTTTTTTAAAGAATTAGATGCGGAATGTGCTCTCAATAACCTTTGTAGTAAATTCCATACGAATTGAAAATTAGCTTCAGATATTCGAAACAAAAAAAACCCATTGGAATCATATACGAAAACTTACTTTATGCAAACGATTTACAATACACTTCTCAAAATTTTAAAATATTGCGTGGAAAGAAAATTTAGTAATTAAATACCACACATTAGTAAGCAAACTCTTAACGCTGGTGTTTTTCTAATCATCAGTATGACTTCGAATATTCCTTGGTCTGACCTATCTGTAAATTTTGGATTCACTGATTTTTTTTTATACTTGCCTTTACAAATTCAAATTTATCATGATATTGTTATTTTTATACTTTCAGAACTGGAAAAAAAAATCTATTGTTTGACGCAAAAAGCTTCAAAAAGTATTGTTAGTTTTTTTTTTTTACAATAAAACTTTTTGGATACTTATTTACAATAAGGTGGTACCCTTTTTTAAACTCTTATAATCTTAATCTGAAAATTTTTGAGAGAATTTCATGAAATTTAAGCTTATATCGTGACGAGAAAAGCAAGGAATAAATTCACTGTAATGAACAAGGGGAAAAAAAACAATTTTTCAACACAATCAAATTTTTAAAAAAATTTGTTGTGCAGATTTTTTTGTAAGAGAAGTAAAATACACAACACAAACAATGATTTTTACCTGCAATGCCAGTAATAATATTATTTCGATAATCTTTAAATTACGGATAACGAAGTGAACCAAAAATTATTAATCAAAAAACTATTAATTTTAAAATTAAGTATCAATAATAAAAAAAAAATCAATGATGTTTTTTCTGACCAAATTAATTGAGCGCTAAAACCTTCATGCTTTTAAAGAGAAGTGTACGTACAGTGGGTACAAAAAGTATTTGCACACATACATTTTTGTTCACAATTTATAAGAAAATGCATTAAGAAATACAAAAATTGGCATTTTAAAAATAAAATAAGCCTATTCGTTTAAATTAATTACAAAAAATACACAATAATATTAATAAAAAACATTTTTTGCAACAATATTAAAATATCTTATGTCAAAAAAGCATTTTCACACTCAAATCAACTTTAGCAAATTTGCATTTTTTTGCTAATTATTTGACAGTCATCCCGCAGTAAATAACATACGTAAGACGACTATAAAAGGAGGTATTTTCGAAACTTTATCAGTTGATTGTCGATTTCAAATTGTAATGGCACCTAAGAAATCTGAATTGCCGATTTCGTTGCGAGAAAAAATTGTTTCTCTACGTGAAAATGGCCTAAGTTATCGAGAAATAGGTAAAAAAGTAAATGTTTGCTTCTCTACTGTTCGGTATGTTATAAAACGTCATAAAGAAAGAGGATCTACATCAAATAACTTGCGCTCTGGACGCCCAAAGTAACTTTCACTGCGAATTAAGCGAAAAATCATAAGAGAAGCATCGAAAAATCCATTTGTTAGTGCAATTGCATTAGCCAATGATGTCGCTTCAACATCTGGAGTTCAAATCTGTGCCCAAAGTGTTCGAAAGGTCCTGCATGATGCACAAATTTATGGGAGATCACCAAAGAAAAAAACCTCTCATAACTGAACGAAATAGACTGAAGAGACTTGAATTCGCTAAGAAATATATCAATAAGCCAATTGATTTCTGGAAAAATGTCATATTCTCCGACGAGAGTAAGTTCAATATCTTTAAATCAGATGGCAGGAAATTAGTTTGGAGAAAACCTTGTACTGCTTTTCAAACCAAAAATGTGTTACCTACAGTTAAACATGGAGGAGGTTCTGTTATGATTTGGGGGTGCATGGCTAGCAAAGGAGTTGGTAATTTGTGCTTTATTGATGGGAATATGACAGCTCGAACCTATATTGATGTGTTGCGAGATAACTTACCACAAAGTGCGATAAAATTGGGTATCAGTAATTCGTACTATTTTCAGCAAGACAATGATCCCAAGCACACTGCCGGTATAACAAGTATGGGGTTGCTTTATCATGTATCCAGAAAACTTGCCACTCCACCACAATCACCAGACTTAAATCCTTTGGAAAATTTGGGGAATTCTGTGGATTTAAAAATAAGAAAAAGGAAGATTTCAAGTAAATCTGCCCTTATTGAAGAGTGGTCGAATACACTGACCCTACTGTTACAGAAAATTTAATTAAATCAATGCCAGCAAGATTACAAGCAGTAATAAATGCTAAAGGAATGCATACTAAATATTAGTTATTTGAAATTTGCTTATATATTTTATTTCTTTTGTATTCATGCAGGTGTGCAAATACTTTTTTGACACGAGATATTTTAATTTTGTTACAAAAAAGCATTGTTATTTAAATTATTGTAATTGTTCTGTTTGTTTTGGATGATTAAGCTTATTCTGATTTGGCAATACCAATATTTTATTTCTTAATGCTTCTTTTTTTTTGAATTGCAAACAAAAATGTAGGTGTGCAAATATATATATATATATATACTTTTTTTACCCACTGTATATATAATCAAGCAAGAATAATTCAAAACTAAAAAGAGAAAAAACTCGAATTACTCAACTTTTTGAATAGGTACATATTGTTTTTCTAAAAAGAAAAGGTAAATTAGAAAAATTTAAATTGCATGGTCTAAGATTTATAACCCACGTTTTATTTTATGTTACATATAATTTATCTAAGAAGAGGTAAATTTTAAAAAAAAGTTGAGCTCCATTATTGAGATTTAACGCACATTTTATTGTTAAAAGGTATATTGCAATTATTTCATTTAGGTATATTATAAAAGACATGTATTTATATTTTAAATTAAATCAAATATTTTTACGGTGCACCTTAGTAACGGTCAGCGTAAGACAATATAGGACGGGCAATGACCTCAACCAAGGTCATTCAAGATGGTCTTGCCTTAATCCGGGAATCCCACTGCGTCAACGTGTTTCAGTCAACGTTCCTCATTTCACTTCTCATTAGAAGCACCGTTAAAATAATAATGTATGTCAAGAAAAATCACACTAATAATTCGAATGAACCAAACTTTTGATTCGTGTAATTAATGGAACCCTAAGGACTAGGGAAAAGTTCAAATTATTCAAAATTTTGGATTAAAGAAATTCAATTGTATAATCGAAGACTTTCTGAAAGATGAAGATGGATATGATATATATATATATTACAAAAAAATAGTTATATACCTAAGATAACTATAGTCCTGATAGAATAGTTTTAGCCACAGAAATACTAGGGCAAACTCCTGGCCTTAGGAGCCAGGATTGCAGGTTTAAACAGTGTTTTTCGGCCAGGCAACCTTCACCTGAATTTGCCAATACTCTGGGCCATAGGGAAAGCAGGAAATTTTAGAAAAGAGTTTAACTATTATTATAAATAAAACCATTAACATTAATACTATATATATACACATTTAAAACTCTATATTTTGTTTTAAATTTTATAGAAAATAAAAGTACCACCAATATGCAATTAATTTTAAATAAAGTATGATATTGTTAATTTACTTAGATTGAGGCGCCATCTATCGATAAACTGTACAACTAATAACATATCTTTATTTAACGGTTAGGTAATTTTTTATAAACTTAGGAGGGTATCCATGTTCCATACAATGTTTAATAAAATTTAAATATATATTAAATTTATCACTAACTAATACGTTATTACGATAAATATAATTGAAAATAATATTTCTATATATAGATATTGAAAGGTTGGAGTTCCAGTAAGGCACTTAAAGAATTTCAAAATTAAAATAATCTCTTTTATCATAAATATTGCTATGTAATTTAGAGTCCTTAATACACAATGATACATAGAAGTAATTAGTTTTAACTAAATTACTATTAATTTTAATTAGCTTTAAGTAATTCGAATAAAAAGTAATATTGGGGTTAAAATTATTATTTTTACCAAAATAATTAGGTCAACTATGTATCTAAATATGTAATAATCATTATTAATAATATAATTATTTTCGTAAAGTGCAAATATAAATTAGCCAAAGTATTGCTAGCAGCCACCTTGAGGCGAACCTTTGGTTTGTTTATACAGAGAACCATTAAAATTAATATAGTTCTCTTTTAAGACTAAATCTATTAGAGTTCTAAATTTTTGTAAATTAATATTAAGGTTATAATTAATATAATTATCTAAAACTACCCTAATTATATCATTGATATTAATGGAATTAAAAAGATCTTCAAAGTCATAACAATAAACTGAATAAATATTTTTATATTTTTAAAAAATCTATAATATCTTTACTATTTTAATTATAGCTTTATTACATTGTTTATTGATGAATATGAGATATTACATTGCTTATTGATGATATATA